>JAMQGT020003393.1:0-27856 GCA_024447675.2 Pterophyllum scalare
TTAGGGGAAAGGAGGATTTTCTTGACCTACACTCGACACAAAGGACATTTATTAGAACTTTTAGTTTCCCCGTGTCTCACTGAGGGCGGTGTTGTGGTTAGTGCTGGTGAACCTCCTGAGCAGATGGGACCTTTCTGTGAGGAGTTTGCATGTTCTTGTGCCTGCAGTGTTGCAGGGACTGCAAACATAAGCCATGCTTCATTAGCTGGAAGAAGGAAAAAAAAAAATCACAAAAGTCCAAAAATACAAGACACAAGAATTCAGGAGGACAAACACAAGGACGCATACTGTGCAGGGAAACACTCACACACAGCTCGACAGGGACAAAGGGAAACACAAGGCTACATATACACAGAAGACTGATTACTTATGAGAAACAGGAGGGAGAGGAGCACAGGTGAAGACAATTAACAACAGGACAAACCAGTCAGGAATCAGGGGAAGACGGAAAGGAAGGAAAACTGACGCTAGACATGAAAGGAAACTAAGCCTCCGAGTAAAACGGGAAACAACGGAACGGAGGCGCGAATGCTGACTCTAAACAAGATATACGAGGAAAGGAAACAAAGGGACCGAGAGGCGCAGACTGGCCTTTTCTACCACCAGTGCTAGATTCCAACTAAAAACAACAGAAAATACAAAAAGCTCAAACTCATAACTAGAATAAACAAAGTAAACCAAAGCCAGAGAATCATCCCACTACAAAATCATCATCATTGCCGTCTGAGTCACTACCTTTGGACGTCTTCTGCCGGTTGGGCCTTGACACTGTCATTGCAGTGTCACTGACAATGCAGACCAGTGCATGAATGAGTCCCTGTAGCAGGTGGTGCAAATGAACTGCGAGGTGTGGGTTGCAGTGGTTGCCACAGGATGCTTCCTTTGGTTTCTCCTCTCTGCAGCAATCGGACCTCTCCAAACATCTTAATAAATATTTGATTCTTTTTCCTAAGCCTGTCATTCATGTCTGGCAGTTTTCCCCAATCGGAATGATGATCCGAATGCTCTGGAGTGCAAACATATTTGCTTTTCCAAGAATAGCTCTGTAAGTTTTCCAATAGGCTACTCTTGTTAATGTTTGCATTTTAATTTTAAAATACTAATAAATACTAATAGAATACTTTTGTCTGTGGAGATACTGCAGGCCTTCAGGTTGCCTTTGCACGCAGCCTTAAAACAGAGTTTGACATGACTGTCTTATGGTGCCCCGGGCTAGCTGTCCGTGCAGGATTTCTTTACATAGCAAACAAACATGCTCCAACCATCGCAGGCGGTGCTGGTTCAGCGGGGAGCGCATGCTGGGGATCTCAGTGTGCTTCAGGATGTCTCGGTGAGTGAAAGCAGTCCTGCCAGAATCATTCTGTCCTCCTGTATGTGGTCCAGGTTTCTCTTCCATATAGTGGGGTGCAGTCTGATCTTTGTGTGTTCATTCGTGATGCTGCTTGCCTTCTCGAGTTAAAGATCGAATGAGAAGGTGTTGTTGATTGTGGACTCCAGGGAGGTGAAGCTGTCAACGACTTCTAGGCCGATGGGTCGCTTCAAAGACTGGAAAAGAAAACCTAAAAAGAAACTCAAATATATTAACCAAGACTCCAAAACAGTGAAGATGAATCCAGACTGGGAACAACGATGATTTTCCCCCACGGTCCAAACACATGCTTGTTAGGTCCATTTATGATTTTTAAGCTGGCCACAGGTGAAGGATGAAGGCAATGAAATAGAATTACATACATTATTATAATAAACCTGCGTTTACCTGCAACCAGCTTTTTCCCTTTATTCCTGCTGGATATCAGTCGGAAGCCTTTCAAATGCAGGGGTCCAAAATAAAGCTCGTTAAATAAAGAAATTGTGCTTCTCCCGCAATAATAAACACAACAAGCATGCTTTAATTTAACATGCGGTCAAACGAGGGAGCGACAAAGGTGACAAAAATCTCAGTGTGACTGAAGCACACGAAGCTCTCCATTGCAGTTCCCGTTGGACGCGAGCTGCTGATCCGAAGACCATTGTGTTTGGTCTGAGCTGGCTTCGAGTTGTCTCCCTGAAAACAGGATTTGTATGAATTTTTCATGTGGGGACTTTTGCCGAGTGCTTCTGAACAGTAGCAATTCTCTGTGAAAAGAATCCAGCGTGACACATTTGAGTTGGAGCTGAAAGCAGAAGAAAAGTGCGATTGTTAAGCCCACTACAAGGACCTGTGAAATTTAGACACAGCCAGAAATTTGCCTTTTGTTGTCAGCATGTACCCACTCTGAATTTACTGGCTTTAGGTCACAGCGTATTTCTCTGTCTTCCACTTTATTGGTTCGTTCAGATCTGGCCCGATGCTCTGAGGCTCTCGAGGAGAATTGAATTTAACAGTGGAATATAAGTGTGGCATTTAGCGAAAGGCTCTCTGCGGTGTAACTTGCAGTGATAGAACTGCAGTCATTTTCACCATGAGTGGGTACAGTCACTATGAAACCCATAAAGCTGGAAGACCTTTTGCTATGAGTCAATACGTGTATTTTTGGTCTCCTTTTCTGCTCTCCGCGTTGCCTCCTCGCTCCATGAAAAGGCCGTGAAGTCGCGGAGGTAATAATGATGGAAATAATTCCATTTTTTTCCAGTTTTCATGTGGAGTGGCACTTTCATGGGGGTATTAGTATTGCAGTATTATTTGTGGGTGTCGAGTATTCTGGATCTGTGTGCGTGCAGTCTGATTTGCTGAAGTGTAAAGGAACCTGCAAAAAGGTCTGTTTGACTCTGGGCGCACATCAGAACCGTTCACATGTGCATTCGGGTTTGTGAGCTGGTCTAAAAATGCAAATACTGTTTGTGCTCGCATGCAAATTCAGATTTGGCTTCAAGAAGTATGGAAAAAGCAAAAAAAAGCACATTTCCACTTCAGTGATGCATTGCCTTGACTTTTTCTTTCCTTTTACAAACCTTACTCACATTAACAGACTGTCACATTTGCAGGTTTTACTGCTGCTAAACTGCAGTTTCAGGGTAAGAGGTCGTGTCTCAGCCGGAGCAGGATTCTGTGTTTGGAGGTGGTTTAATGAAGAAATCAGAAACATACTAACCTCACCTGACCCGCTCTGCAGCCTATAAAGATATATTTTTCAATTAATTTATTCCAATTTACTGACAGAAACAGTAAATGATTGACATGTTGCTGTTGATTTAATGCCGAAAGTACATTTTCGTATTGGAATAACCGATAAAAGCGTCAAAGTGTGACTCGTTCTGGGTCTGTGTCTCATTTCCAGCACATCAGCAGCCGGCGTCATAAAGACCGAGCAGCAGGTAAACCAGCCAAACCGAAATACAGCCCCTACAGCAAACCGCAGAAAGGCCAGACCAAGCAGCCGGTGAGTCACCGCACACCTCGGTTATCTCATCAGCAGCACGAGTCCAGACCGCTGTGTCACAAACCAGGATGGCCCGGGGGGGGGGAGTAGCAGCAGAGAAACACCAATTTCAATTTTCTTGGCCAATCCTGATTCAGTAAATATAACTGACAGCATTTCTTTATATTCACTTTAAAGCACGGATCATTTAATAACACATTTTTCTCCGGATGTGCTCCAGGTTGGAGGCCCTTCTATCGCTCCCACTCAAACACATCTCAGCATCGAGCGTTTCGGGTTACAGTCCCACACCATTAGGCGGTGGAGATGTTGAGTTTCCTCACACGTTACCGACTGAGCCTCACAGAACACGTCAGAGTCGGAGCTGAGAAATGGTGAAATTGCAGGGACACAAATCACAGAAGCTGCACGGGCAGATACTGCTTTAGCGTTAGCTTTAGCATTACATGGAAGCCAGAGACGCAGCCCATTACATATTGTGTTTTATGGAACACACATCTGTGTGCAGATATTTTTTTATATTGATTCGTTTACACAGCACATTGCTACCGAGCATAACAATGACCGGCTGCAGAACAGGCCAAGATCAGCACGTAGCTCGACAGATCTGAGGCCGATCAATAGAGCCGGGCTCTCTTTGCATTAACGACCTCAAACTTGAGATTGTGGTTATCAGCTTTCTCCGTTAGCCCAGGCTGTGAGCTTCAGGCTGGGCGCCCTCACATAAAAAGGGGTGTTTGTCGTGTAATTTCAGGCTCTCTCTGTACAAAACAGACTGATCGCATCATCAGAGGAACAGGTGATCGCGATCTTAAAGAGTAAGTCAATATATGAACGTCCGACTTCCATTTAAATCTAACACGATAGCCGCACGTTAAAGGTGTGAAATTTTAAATTATAGGTCACGCAGTGTGTTCAGGTCTGCCACGCTCCTGCAGCCTAATGGACGAAATGATGGATCTTCTCGGAAATAAATAATAGACTAATTGATTTTCTCACCTGCGTTATGGTAAATAAAGCTGTTTTTGTGACACTGAAACCTCTGACCTTTATACAACCCCATTAAACCCCAACTAACCCCTCAGGGTATGCTGATCTTGCTCCTTGGTATCAACACAACAACCAAAGTGACTCACCACTAACAGCCTCTCAGGGGACTGACTCATCAAACCCATGAGTAGCAGCTTGTAGTGGATGTTCGTCTTTCTCTCCTCTTGCAGGTGCTACAGTCTCTTGAGCACTGCCTCCCGTCTCTCGTCGTTTTCAGTGGGAGAGAAAACAGATGGACGCTCAGAATTTCTTTGCTCGTCAGCACAAAATCCTGCATCTCTCTCCTGAAGTGTATTTTGATGAAGCGCGCTCAGACCTCTTGATGGCACCTGTTTCAGTAAAATGCCAACTTTCATAAGCGGATCACCCGCTGCCCGGCTTTCATTAAAAACCCGTGACAGCGCGCGATGCCATTTAATTTGAAAAGTTGATATTTTACTGACATGTAAACGGTTAAAAAAAACAAAACTGGCATGGCTGAAGGCTTTTGAGCCCCCGAGTGTGGTCTTCAGCATCACAGCAGTTCACATTAGAGCCAGGCACGCTGACGAACCGCACAATAAGAGAAGCGCTTTGAAAAGAACACTTTCAAATACTCTCCTGAGGTCATTGTTTAACTTTCGTGCATCCCGTAGAAAACCCGATCTCTCTGCACTCCGGGCGAGTCGAGACAAATGTTAAAAAGGGTTTTGTGCGTCGTGTGACACATGATTAGCAGCATGCAATAAGGAGCCATATGGAATCAAAGTGGGAAAGATAAAGGACAGCTGAACTTTTCATCTTACCAAAAAAAAGGCACCAAAAAAAAAGGCGCATTCATCACACCCACTGTTCGCTGAGACGAAGCATGGGGGTTACCAGTGTGGGGGAAATGACTTTTTCTGAAACCCATCATTGACTGAGTTAACGGAGAGGAGCTTCTCTGATGAGCGCAGAGTAAAGAATGCTTCCCACAGGGTTTCGATGCCTGAGTCAGTGATTGATAATCCATGACAACTGCTGCCGTGCTGCCGCCATGAGAATACTGATACAGAAGATTAAGCCAGATAACTTTGGTGACCTTTTGACCTTTTCTTTTTTTTTCTTTTTTTTTTGGCTGTTGTTGGAGGTCAGATTCAGTTTGCCTGTCTGTCACGATCATGGTATTTCCCCCCCCCTTTTTTAATCTCTCAAAACTACATGAGTTTACTCATGAAGCAGTTAGCTCATTTTTGCATGCAAGAAAGAATTATTCTTATTATTAGAGGTCTGCAGAACTGCTTAATAAGCTGAGTTGTAGAAGATAACTGTGGTCAACAAAGAGACTGACATTTTCACCAGTGTCCGGTGTACACGTCCAAACCATCTGAACCTTGCCTCTCTAACTTTGAATTCAAACAGCTCGACCTGAGCTGTCCCCCTGACGTACTCACGTCTCTCCTGGTCACTCCCAACGAAAATCTTAGCATCTTCCACTCTTCCACCTTGGTCTCCTTTCTTTTTGTCAATACCACAATCTCCAAACCAAACATCATAGCAGGGCCCTGCACTGCAAAGTGAGTTCAGCATACCCAAGGCATCTTTACATTATCTGAACTTAAAAGCTCAGTGTTCCCCTGGATAAGCTGGGGGAGAGGGAGGTCTGGGTTTCTCTGCCCATGCTGCTGCCCCTGTGACCACGGTTGGACGGACGAGGGGCAGCTTTGCAGCAATGACTCAATGACACCATTTCCATGCTTTTATTGCTTTGCCTATCCTGTGCACATTTAAGGTTGCTAACTGTATTTGTCTTCCTCTCTCCACCAGATAAAGTTGATTTTGGGAAAGGAGCGCCAGTGTCAGCCTCTGACCACACAGATTATACCTGCTCACCTGGCAGCAGTGGCAGCCGCTGCCGCAGCCATCGGCAACTCCTTCTCACACCGCACGAGCAACGCCACTAACCACACTCCGACCCCTGCACTCTTTCAGACACAAACCCTCCCTGCTGCACTGCTCCGCCCAGCCCCTGGGCCTGTCAGGACCTCCCATCCACAAGTCCTATTTGCCCCTTATTGACCCGTTTGACCCAGCTGGAGCTACTGCGCCTCTGCTCAAGGAACTGACCACGTGGGTCGCCCAGACCAGGCCAAGGAGTGCTTTCAGCAACCGTGCTCCTTCTATGCATCCAGAACACTGAATATCATCATGCCATGATCAGACCTTTACTGTTTCTCACCTCTCCTCATGTGGATTAACCTCCATTCAGAGCAGCAAAGCATCGGGCGCTTTCTCATGCTGGATTTATTTCTCCAATCTCACTGGACTTTACATGCTTTCTGTGCCATCCTGCTGCCCGTGGCTCATGCCTAGACCCTGGACTTGAACCTACATTGTACCGCAATAATGTATAAGACTATGCAGTGTCATTATTTCATGAAGCAAGGCACAGTTTGAGCTAAAATATGGTGGGGATGTGCGTTTTGTAAAGATGCAGCGTGGCACCTAGATCATTGCTTTGGTGGAGGATTACTGTCTCCCATAATTTAAAAGGTTTAAATTGTAAGAGTGAGCGAAGCCCTCCTCTGTCCCTGTATGCACTTTAAGCCCCTCCTCTGTTGATGTCTACATTAGGTGGTTAGGCTCTGTTAGGTGGTTAGTATATGTTGTACTGTGCGTTTTTTGTATTCGTCCGTGCATATGTGTGTGTGTGTGTGTGAGTGAGAGAGAGAGCTTTCCATCCACCATAAGCCATCCCAGTCGATATCCAGGCACTCGTTGCCACTGACCATGTCTCAGACCAGAGGGACCACAAAGGCTTGTCTGTGTTAACTGTCAATGTGTTAAAGGTGAACAGTTTCAAATAAAAGAGTCCTAATTTGTTAACGCCGGTGGCCGTATGTAATTATTTGGATGATAACGATGTCGTCGCGTGCATACAGCTATGGTGCTCGTGGTTAGCTTACAGCGCTGTGATTTCAAACATTTTTATGCAACAGTTCAGTTAGACCGCTATAGTGAAGAGAAGATTATTTCCATCTGCAGTGATTTAACCTTGCTGGTCTGCTCTACAGCCCTTCCACACACATACAAGCAAAGCATTAAATGGGACTCACACGGAAGGTGTCGCTAGTATTAATTTTCAATAAGCAGCAGGCAGGTGAGATGGGCGGTGCCACAGTCAGCGGACGTGGTTCTGACAGACTTGCACACCCACCCACTTCTATGAAACAGAATAGTGAATATTTGAGTTGGTGGCACAGTAACTAGAATGAGATCATACTAAACTTCAAGGTGACAGAATGGGGGAATTCTGGCTCAGGCAGATTAGCCACAGCTGTAAAATGTACACGTTCAAATTCACAGGGACATTTACGAGGCGACAGCGTCGAAACACGGAGAAACCTGAAAAGCAGCCAGCGAACGGCTTTCAAGGAACAAAGTAGAAATTAAATGTTTCACTTTTCCAAACTCCGCAGCGTTGCTGCCAGCTAGCGCCTAGGCTGCCATGATTGCAAGGTAAATAATGTCAAGCAGTGTGAAAAGTCTGTAAGGCTTGGAGAGCAAAGACCCAGCATAAGGAGGAGGAACTGGGCTGCAAAGTGGCTTGCAGATGTAGGCAGGGTAAGGCAGATTGAATAGGTGGGGTTTTCCGACTGGGTGATTAAAAGTGTGTCAGCTGAGCCTTCAGCTGATGAATTATGATCACCTCATCGTGCTGGGATCGTGGGCTGAGCTTCACTTCTCATGCTATGCTCTATTTTCACCTTTTCTGAGCAAAAGTCAAACTCACAACACAGTCTAAGAGGTTATAACACAATTACTGTGTCTCAGTTTTAGGAGCCAAAATTTGAACATTACATGCATACCTTCCAATCCAAAAAGGGAATTAAAATTCATGGCAGAGCTCTGTCCCCAGCAACTAACAAATATGTTTCTGAAGGCTGTTTGCTCACCTTATTTGTATCAGTGTGTTACTGCAGAACAGAAATACTTTCTAATCCTGAGGGTAAATACTGCTCCTGGCACATTTATATTCTGCTGAAATATCAGAATTATTATGTGGCATTTATCCAGATTCACCGAGCGAGAGTTGATGTGTCATTAAGTGACATGAAATTTTACTAATTCGAGTGCAACAATTTGCCGAAACAGGCAGCTGTGGTGCGGCTGACAGATGATCAATTGGACCACTAACGCAGCAGAGTTCATGATCTTGGTGATTGGCTGGAATGTGGTTATGATAGGTCCAGAGCCAGTCAGACACAAACACACTGCTTGGCATTTAACATGGAAAACTTCAGAAATGAGTGTATATTTAAATATAAGTGATTTCATGAAACACCCTGAAGCTGTAGTTCTGATAAAATGATAATCAAGAGGTGTGAAATGATCGTGGTGACAATGCTGCGAGAGTGAGAATGAGACACGTTCACACACATACATATTCATGCGTGTGACTGTAATTGTATACCCTTGAGCATTACAAAGCTAATGCACTCAAACCACCAATCTTCCCATTGGAAGGCAAGCCGCTCTGCCGCCCGGAGCCATAGCAGCCTGGTGTCACTCATGTTGGGTATGCTGTGAAGGGCGGCGGTCATCAATTTGAATTTAAACTGATGCTGCCAATTAGCTGTGCTTGCTAGCTGGAAAGTGGCCACGATAGCTCATGCAACACAGAACCACGCAAACCTGCGAGCCAATCCATGGCAGCAGCACAGGTCCAGCTGACTGCAGCCTGTTCAAACAGACTGTATGTGTTGGCGCTGACGTGTCAACAAGTTTGGTAGTTACTTTGTAGATGAGTGCGCCCCCCGCCCCGCCCCCCGCTGAACCGCTACCCAGATCTTATGGCCCCCCCCCCCCCCCCCCCCCGCCGCCCCCACCCCACTCTACCACTGTAAGCCCCCGTCATTTGTAATGGTCTTGAGAACAAACAGCCCAAAACAACACCAAATGGATCAGACGGTTGGTGAAATGTGCCAAATAAAAGTTTGGGTTTCTGACAAACAAGGAAATCTCATTGAGTCGTGGCAGCAGAAGTTGTGTTTGTACAGTGTGACGTCGGTCTCCAGCTGATATGTTCTCACCATGGACAGAGCTGCAGCTGTGCATCCATCATTTTCTGCCACTCGGTGGAAACGATCATTGCATAATCTATATGCACAAGTTCATTAGACCTATATTGCACGGCGCTTGCAAAAACTTAATAAAATCCTGAAATCTTGCAGTGTGTAGGCACCTCAAGGGACTATTTTCAGCCTTGAATAATTAGACATTTGGTTCTCTGCTGAGTATTAGTGGCAGCAGGGCGGTGAATGTGGGAATGAGTCAAAATAAACTTGAGTGTGCGTGCTTATGGTAATGAAGGAACATGTCAGCCACTGCAATGCTGTGGCTTACTGAGCGAAATCTCTCCCTCTTTTAGACAAGACTTCACCTTTGTTCTGCAAGACATTTTTAAAAGCTACAGTAACTCAGACTTCTCTGCAGACATTAATCTGCCTGTATCACAAGAAACCCCAACAAATGCATTTTACAGTACAATCAAAATCAATGCATGCTTTAATAAAAACTCATATACGTGGCAGGCAAACATTAACTAGATGAGTGTGCAAAATTTATAGACACCGTGGCATGCACGCACACCATAAATACACCAATGAGGTCTGACATCTTAAAGCCCCGATGGTTTTCTTCCATCCAAGAAACAAAATCACTCGCCAAAGCAGGGCTGAGGGCTTTAACATTTTGGAGAGACTGCAACTCACGACAACACCGTAACTCTTGCACACGGTATTAAACTCTGCTGTTCAGTCTGTGAACTTTTCCATAGACCCATAAGCTCATTTGTCCACCCCTCGTTTGTAGCGCATCTATCCCCAAAGCCCCTGACGCATGAAAACTGGCTGTCCACCCAGATGAGGAGCTTCTTTTCGCCAAAGCTCCGCTCACCCTCCAAAACCAATACAGCGGGACGCCCGAGGACCAGGCCGCCGTTCTGAGAGTTGAATCTCTGGCGAGCATCTCGCTTCCATTTAATCTCACTGGAGCAATGATCACAAACATCTGTAAGTGGGACGCTCAGCTCCTCTATCTGCTGTTCAAGAGAGCTATCAGCAGAAAACACTGCCTGGCTCCTTCCCTGTCAGCGGGGAAAACACTGTGAACAGCTGGATGTCCAACCGAAGCGAGCACTGAAATGTAGATTAGGTCTGAGTGTGACTCAGAAAAGAGAAAATCTGCTCTAGCTGATGACCAGATTGAAACCAAGTGAACCTTATCTAAGGCTTGTTTCAAGACAGTGAATTCAACAACGAACACACACTGATGTGTAGTGGAGTTTTTATAAATTCACTGCAGTCTCTAATTTGGCACAAAGAAATACATTTGCTTTTATTTAAATTCTCAGCAACTGTTTATTTTCATTCCTCTTCAGTTCACCCGGCAACAGTTTAACTTTCTTTTTATTTGTTAATAAATATCAAAAGAGAAAACGGGGAATAATCGAATCCACCGGTTCGTCCCGTTTTCATTTGTTCCTTTGAACTTTCTCTAAAAGAGCGGCTTTCTAAAAATACCCATAATTTTATAGTTACTCAACATGACATGAGATTTATTGTGTTACCACGAAGCTCTAAATATCCTTACTGCATTAACTATTGCAGGTGACATGCTTTATTTATTTATGTACTTAGGTGCACCTTGCTCGTACCAGGTTGGACCCCCTTTGCCTTCGGGACAGCTTTAATTCTTCATGGCACAAACTCACCGAGGTGCTGGAAACATTCCTCAGAGCTTTTGGGCCACGCAGACGCGACGGCCTCACGCGGTTGCTGCAGATCTGTCAGCTGCACCTGCGTGTGATGCACGGAGGCCCATCTGAGTCCGGTGAACTCGTCATCACGTTCACGAAACCAGTTTGATGATTTGAGCCTTCTGACGTGGTGCATTGTAAGCAGCCGCCAGACGATGGGAGCACTGTGGTCATAAAGGGAAGGGCACGCTCAGTGTCCCATTGGCACTAAAGGGCCCAAAGTGTGCCGTGACCTGTCGTGTGTTCAGAGAAGCTGTTCTCCGTACTTCGGACGCACCGAGCGGTCATTTGAGTTTCCGCCGCCTCCCTGTCAGCTCAAAGCAGTCTGGCCATTCTCCCCTGACCTCTGGCAACAGCAAGGCCTTTCCTGCCCAGAGCTGCCCCTACTTCCTATTTTCCTCCTTTCTCTGTAAACGCGAGCCAATGGCTGCGTGTGAAGATCCTACAGATCAGCAGCTTCTGAAACGCTCAGATCAGCACATCTGGCACCAGCAGCCACGCCACGCTCATGTCACTTAAATCGCTTTTCTTCATCCTAAATGCTTAAATCCACTGAGTGATTGGTGAATATTTGTGTGATTCAATGAATCACACAAATATTCACCAATCACTCAGTGGATTTAAGCATTTAGGATGAAGAAAAGCGATTTAAGTGACATGAACGTGGCGTGGCTGCTGGTGCCAGATGGGCTGATCTGAGCATTTCAGAAGCTGCTGATCTGCTAGGATCTTCACACGCAACCATTACTGGGGTTTACAGAGAAAGGAGAAAATAGGAAGTGAGCGGCAGCTCTCTGGGCAGAAAAGGCCTTGTTGTTGCCAGAGGTCAGGGGAGAATGGCCAGACTGCTTTGAGCTGACAGGAAGGCAGCAGAAACTCAAATGACCGCTCGGTGCGTCCGAAGTACGGAGAACAGCTTCTCTGAACACACGACAGGTCACGGCACACTTTGGGCCCTTTAGTGCCAATGGGACACTGAGCGTGCCCTTCCCTTTATGACCACAGTGCTCCCATCGTCTGGCGGCTGCTTACAATGCACCACGTCAGAAGGCTCAAATCATCAAACTGGTTTCGTGAACGTGATGACGAGTTCACCGGACTCAGATGGGCCTCCGTGCATCACACGCAGGTGCAGCTGACAGATCTGCAGCAACCGCGTGAGGCCGTCGCGTCTGCGTGGCCCAAAAGCTCTGAGGAATGTTTCCAGCACCTCGGTGAGTTTGTGCCATGAAGAATTAAAGCTGTCCCGAAGGCAAAGGGGGTGCCAACCTGGTACGAGCAAGGTGCACCTAAGTACATAAATAAATAAAGCATGTCACCTGCAATAGTTAATGCAGTAAGGAGTATTTAGAGCTTCGTGGTAACACAATAAATCTCATGTCATGTTGAGTAACTATAAAATTATGGGTATTTTTAGAAAGCCGCTCTTTTAGAGAAAGTTCAAAGGAACAAATGAAAACGGGATGAACCGGTGGATTTGATTATTCCCCATTTTCTCTTTTGATATTTATTAACAAATAAAAAGAAAGTTAAACTGTTGCCGGGTGAACTGAAGAGGAATGAAAATAAACAGTTGCTGAGAATTTAAATAAAAGCAAATGTATTTCTTTGTGCCAAATTAGAGACTGCAGTGAATTTATAAAAACTCCACTACACATCAGTGTGTGTTCGTTGTTGAATTCACTGTCTTGAAACAAGCCTTAGATAAGGTTCACTTGGTTTCAATCTGGTCATCAGCTAGAGCAGATTTTCTCTTTTCTGAGTCACACTCAGACCTAATCTACATTTCAGTGCTCGCTTGGTTGGACATCCAGCTGTTCACAGTGTTTTCCCCGCTGACAGGGAAGGAGCCAGGCAGTGTTTTCTGCTGATAGCTCTCTTGAACAGCAGATAGAGGAGCTGAGCGTCCCACTTACAGATGTTTGTGATCATTGCTCCAGTGAGATTAAATGGAAGCGAGACGCTCGCCAGAGATTCAACTCTCAGAACGGCGGCCTGGTCCTCGGGCGTCCCGCTGTATTGGTTTTGGAGGGTGAGCGGAGCTTTGGCGAAAAGAAGCTCCTCATCTGGGTGGACAGCCAGTTTTCATGCGTCAGGGGCTTTGGGGATAGATGCGCTACAAACGAGGGGTGGACAAATGAGCTTATGGGTCTATGGAAAAGTTCACAGACTGAACAGCAGAGTTTAATACCGTGTGCAAGAGTTACGGTGTTGTCGTGAGTTGCAGTCTCTCCAAAATGTTAAAGCCCTCAGCCCTGCTTTGGCGAGTGATTTTGTTTCTTGGATGGAAGAAAACCATCGGGGCTTTAAGATGTCAGACCTCATTGGTGTATTTATGGTGTGCGTGCATGCCACGGTGTCTATAAATTTTGCACACTCATCTAGTTAATGTTTGCCTGCCACGTATATGAGTTTTTATTAAAGCATGCATTGATTTTGATTGTACTGTAAAATGCATTTGTTGGGGTTTCTTGTGATACAGGCAGATTAATGTCTGCAGAGAAGTCTGAGTTACTGTAGCTTTTAAAAATGTCTTGCAGAACAAAGGTGAAGTCTTGTCTAAAAGAGGGAGAGATTTCGCTCAGTAAGCCACAGCATTGCAGTGGCTGACATGTTCCTTCATTACCATAAGCACGCACACTCAAGTTTATTTTGACTCATTCCCACATTCACCGCCCTGCTGCCACTAATACTCAGCAGAGAACCAAATGTCTAATTATTCAAGGCTGAAAATAGTCCCTTGAGGTGCCTACACACTGCAAGATTTCAGGATTTTATTAAGTTTTTGCAAGCGCCGTGCAATATAGGTCTAATGAACTTGTGCATATAGATTATGCAATGATCGTTTCCACCGAGTGGCAGAAAATGATGGATGCACAGCTGCAGCTCTGTCCATGGTGAGAACATATCAGCTGGAGACCGACGTCACACTGTACAAACACAACTTCTGCTGCCACGACTCAATGAGATTTCCTTGTTTGTCAGAAACCCAAACTTTTATTTGGCACATTTCACCAACCGTCTGATCCATTTGGTGTTGTTTTGGGCTGTTTGTTCTCAAGACCATTACAAATGACGGGGGCTTACAGTGGGATTTGGCAGGTGGGGTAACCATAAGATCTGGGTAGCGGTTCAGCGGGGGGCGGGGGGGGGGATGACTCATCTCAAAATAACTACCAAACTTGTTTATACTGTGAGCGCCAACACATACAGTCTGTTTGAACAGGCTGCAGTCAGCTGACCTGTGCTGCTGCCATGGATTGGCTCGGAGGTTTCGTGGTTCTGTGTTGCATGAGCTATCGTGGCCACTTTCCAGCTAGCAAGCACAGCTAATTGGCAGCATCAGTTTAAATTCAAATTGATGACCGCCGCCCTTCAGCATACCCAACATGAGTGACACCAGGCTGTGATGGCTCGGGCGGCAGAGCGGGTTGCCTTCCAATGGGAAGATTGGTGGTTTGAGTGCATTAGCTTTGTAATGCTCAAGGGTATAGAATTACAGTCACACACATGAATATGTATGTGTGTGAACGTGTTCTCATTCTCACTCTCGCAGCATTGTCACCACGATCATTTCACACCTCTTGATTATCATTTTATCAGAACTACAGCTTCAGGGTGTTTCATGAAATCACTTATATTTAAATATACACTCATTTCTGAAGTTTTCCATGTTAAATGCCAAGCAGTGTGTTTGTGTCTGACTGGCCGGACCTATCATAACTACATTCAGCTAATTACCAAGATCATGAACTTTGCTGCGTTAGTGGTCCAATTAATCATCTGTCAGCCGCACCACAGCTGCCTGTTTGGGCAAATTGTTGCACTGAATTAGTAAAATTTCATGTCACTTAATGACACATCAACTCTGCTTGGTGAATCTGGATAAATGCCACATAATAATTCTGATATTTCAGCAGAATATAAATGTGCCAGGAGCAGTATTTACCCTCAGGATTATACATTTCTGTTCTGCAGTAACACACTGATACAAATAAGGTGAGCAAACAGCCTTCAGAAACATATTTGTTAGTTGCTGGGACAGAGCTCTGCCATGAATTTTAATTCCCTTTTTGTATTTGGAAGGTATGCATGTAATGTTCAAATTTTGGCTCCTAAAACTGAGACACAGTAATTGTGTTATAACCTCAGACTGTGTTGTGAGTTTGACTTTTGCTCAGAAAAGGTGAAAATAGAGCATAGCATGAGAAGTGAAGCTCAGCCCACGATCCCAGCAGATGAGGTGATCATACTTCTATCAGCTGAAGGCTCAGCTGACACACTTTTAATCACCCAGTCGGAAAACCCCACCTATTCAATCTGCCTTACCCTGCCTACATCTGCAAGCCACTTTGCAGCCCAGTTCCTCCTCCTTATGCTGGGTCTTTGCTCTCCAAGCCTTACAGACTTTTCACACTGCTTGACATTATTTACCTTGCAATCATGGCAGCCTAGGCGCTAGCTGGCAGCAACGCTGCGGAGTTTGGAAAAGTGAAACATTTAATTTCTACTTTGTTCCTTGAAAGCCGTTCGCTGGCTGCTTTTCAGGTTTCTCCGTGTTTCGACGCTGTCGCCTCGTAAATGTCCCTGTGAATTTGAACGTGTACATTTTACAGCTGTGGCTAATCTGCCTGAGCCAGAATTCCCCCATTCTGTCACCTTGAAGTTTAGTATGATCTCATTTTAGTTACGTGCCACCAACTCAAATATTCACTATTCTGTTTCATAGAAGTGGGTGGGTGTGCAAGTCTGTCAGAACCACGTCCGCTGACTGTGGCACCGCCCATCTCACCTGCCTGCTGCTTATTGAAAATTAATACTAGCGACACCTTCCGTGTGAAAGTCCCATTTAATGCTTTGCTTGTATGTGTGTGGAAGGGCTGAGAGCAGACCAGCAAGTATAAATCACTGCAGATGGAAATAATCTTCTCTTCACTATAGCGGTCTTAACTGAACTGTTGCATAAAAATGTTTGAAATCACAGCGCTGTAAGCTAACCACGAGCACCATAGCTGTATGCACGCGACGACATCGTTATCATCCAAATAATTACATACGGCCACCGGCGTTAACAAATTAGGACTCTTTTATTTGAAACTGTTCACCTTTAACACATTGACAGTTAACACAGACAAGCCTTTGTGGTCCCTCTGGTCTGAGACATGGTCAGTGGCAACGAGTGCTGGATATCGACTGGGATGGCTTATGGTGGATGGAAAGCTCTCTCTCTCACTCACACACACACACACACACACATATGCACGGACGAATACAAAAAACGCACAGTACAACATATACTAACCACCTAACATAGTCTAACCACCTAATGTAGACATCAACAGAGGAGGGGCTTAAAGTGCATACAGGGACAGAGGAGGGCTTCGCTCACTCTTACAATTTAAACCTTTTAAATTATGGGAGACAGTAATCCTCCACCAAAGCAATGATCTAGGTGCCACGCTGCATCTTTACAAAACGCACATCCCCACCATATTTTAGCTCAAACTGTGCCTTGCTTCATGAAATAATGACACTGCATAGTCTTATACATTATTGCGGTACAATGTAGGTTCAAGTCCAGGGTCTAGGCATGAGCCACGGGCAGCAGGATGGCACAGAAAGCATGTAAAGTCCAGTGAGATTGGAGAAATAAATCCAGCATGAGAAAGCGCCCGATGCTTTGCTGCTCTGAATGGAGGTTAATCCACATGAGGAGAGGTGAGAAACAGTAAAGGTCTGATCATGGCATGATGATATTCAGTGTTCTGGATGCATAGAAGGAGCACGGTTGCTGAAAGCACTCCTTGGCCTGGTCTGGGCGACCCACGTGGTCAGTTCCTTGAGCAGAGGCGCAGTAGCTCCAGCTGGGTCAAACGGGTCAATAAGGGGCAAATAGGACTTGTGGATGGGAGGTCCTGACAGGCCCAGGGGCTGGGCGGAGCAGTGCAGCAGGGAGGGTTTGTGTCTGAAAGAGTGCAGGGGTCGGAGTGTGGTTAGTGGCGTTGCTCGTGCGGTGTGAGAAGGAGTTGCCGATGGCTGCGGCAGCGGCTGCCACTGCTGCCAGGTGAGCAGGTATAATCTGTGTGGTCAGAGGCTGACACTGGCGCTCCTTTCCCAAAATCAACTTTATCTGGTGGAGAGAGGAAGACAAATACAGTTAGCAACCTTAAATGTGCACAGGATAGGCAAAGCAATAAAAGCATGGAAATGGTGTCATTGAGTCATTGCTGCAAAGCTGCCCCTCGTCTGTCCAACCGTGGTCACAGGGGCAGCAGCATGGGCAGAGAAACCCAGACCTCCCTCTCCCCCAGCTTATCCAGGGGAACACTGAGCTTTTAAGTTCAGATAATGTAAAGATGCCTTGGGTATGCTGAACTCACTTTGCAGTGCAGGGCCCTGCTATGATGTTTGGTTTGGAGATTGTGGTATTGACAAAAAGAAAGGAGACCAAGGTGGAAGAGTGGAAGATGCTAAGATTTTCGTTGGGAGTGACCAGGAGAGACGTGAGTACGTCAGGGGGACAGCTCAGGTCGAGCTGTTTGAATTCAAAGTTAGAGAGGCAAGGTTCAGATGGTTTGGACGTGTACACCGGACACTGGTGAAAATGTCAGTCTCTTTGTTGACCACAGTTATCTTCTACAACTCAGCTTATTAAGCAGTTCTGCAGACCTCTAATAATAAGAATAATTCTTTCTTGCATGCAAAAATGAGCTAACTGCTTCATGAGTAAACTCATGTAGTTTTGAGAGATTAAAAAAGGGGGGGGGAAATACCATGATCGTGACAGACAGGCAAACTGAATCTGACCTCCAACAACAGCCAAAAAAAAAAAGAAAAAAAAAGAAAAGGTCAAAAGGTCACCAAAGTTATCTGGCTTAATCTTCTGTATCAGTATTCTCATGGCGGCAGCACGGCAGCAGTTGTCATGGATTATCAATCACTGACTCAGGCATCGAAACCCTGTGGGAAGCATTCTTTACTCTGCGCTCATCAGAGAAGCTCCTCTCCGTTAACTCAGTCAATGATGGGTTTCAGAAAAAGTCATTTCCCCCACACTGGTAACCCCCATGCTTCGTCTCAGCGAACAGTGGGTGTGATGAATGCGCCTTTTTTTTTTGGTGCCTTTTTTTTGGTAAGATGAAAAGTTCAGCTGTCCTTTATCTTTCCCACTTTGATTCCATATGGCTCCTTATTGCATGCTGCTAATCATGTGTCACACGACGCACAAAACCCTTTTTAACATTTGTCTCGACTCGCCCGGAGTGCAGAGAGATCGGGTTTTCTACGGGATGCACGAAAGTTAAACAATGACCTCAGGAGAGTATTTGAAAGTGTTCTTTTCAAAGCGCTTCTCTTATTGTGCGGTTCGTCAGCGTGCCTGGCTCTAATGTGAACTGCTGTGATGCTGAAGACCACACTCGGGGGGGGGGGGGGGGCTCAGAAAAGCCTTCAGCCATGCCAGTTTTGTTTTTTTTAACCGTTTACATGTCAGTAAAATATCAACTTTTCAAATTAAATGGCATCGCGCGCTGTCACGGGTTTTTAATGAAAGCCGGGCAGCGGGTGATCCGCTTATGAAAGTTGGCATTTTACTGAAACAGGTGCCATCAAGAGGTCTGAGCGCGCTTCATCAAAATACACTTCAGGAGAGAGATGCAGGATTTTGTGCTGACGAGCAAAGAAATTCTGAGCGTCCATCTGTTTTCTCTCCCATGAAAACGACGAGAGACGGGAGGCAGCGCTCAAGAGACTGTAGCACCTGCAAGAGGAGAGAAAGACGAACATCCACTACAAGCTGCTACTCATGGGTTTGATGAGTCAGTCCCCTGAGAGGCTGTTAGTGGTGAGTCACTTTGGTTGTTGTGTTGATACCAAGGAGCAAGATCAGCATACCCTGAGGGGTTAGTTGGGGTTTAATGGGGTTGTATAAAGGTCAGAGGTTTCAGTGTCACAAAAACAGCTTTATTTACCATAACGCAGGTGAGAAAATCAATTAGTCTATTATTTATTTCCGAGAAGATCCATCATTTCGTCCATTAGGCTGCAGGAGCGTGGCAGACCTGAACACACTGCGTGACCTATAATTTAAAATTTCACACCTTTAACGTGCGGCTATCGTGTTAGATTTAAATGGAAGCGGACGTTCATATATTGACTTACTCTTTAAAGATCTCGATCACCTGTTCCTCTGATGATGCGATCAGTCTGTTTTGTACAGAGAGAGCCTGAAATTACACGACAAACACCCCTTTTTATGTGAGGGCGCCCAGCCTGAAGCTCACAGCCTGGGCTAACGGAGAAAGCTGATAACCACAATCTCAAGTTTGAGGTCGTTAATGCAAAGAGAGCCCGGCTCTATTGATCGGCCTCAGATCTGTCGAGCTACGTGCTGATCTTGGCCTGTTCTGCAGCCGGTCATTGTTATGCTCGGTAGCAATGTGCTGTGTAAACGAATCAATATAAAAAAATATCTGCACACAGATGTGTGTTCCATAAAACACAATATGTAATGGGCTGCGTCTCTGGCTTCCATGTAATGCTAAAGCTAACGCTAAAGCAGTATCTGCCCGTGCAGCTTCTGTGATTTGTGTCCCTGCAATTTCACCATTTCTCAGCTCCGACTCTGACGTGTTCTGTGAGGCTCAGTCGGTAACGTGTGAGGAAACTCAACATCTCCACCGCCTAATGGTGTGGGACTGTAACCCGAAACGCTCGATGCTGAGATGTGTTTGAGTGGGAGCGATAGAAGGGCCTCCAACCTGGAGCACATCCGGAGAAAAATGTGTTATTAAATGATCCGTGCTTTAAAGTGAATATAAAGAAATGCTGTCAGTTATATTTACTGAATCAGGATTGGCCAAGAAAATTGAAATTGGTGTTTCTCTGCTGCTACTCCCCCCCCCCGGGCCATCCTGGTTTGTGACACAGCGGTCTGGACTCGTGCTGCTGATGAGATAACCGAGGTGTGCGGTGACTCACCGGCTGCTTGGTCTGGCCTTTCTGCGGTTTGCTGTAGGGGCTGTATTTCGGTTTGGCTGGTTTACCTGCTGCTCGGTCTTTATGACGCCGGCTGCTGATGTGCTGGAAATGAGACACAGACCCAGAACGAGTCACACTTTGACGCTTTTATCGGTTATTCCAATACGAAAATGTACTTTCGGCATTAAATCAACAGCAACATGTCAATCATTTACTGTTTCTGTCAGTAAATTGGAATAAATTAATTGAAAAATATATCTTTATAGGCTGCAGAGCGGGTCAGGTGAGGTTAGTATGTTTCTGATTTCTTCATTAAACCACCTCCAAACACAGAATCCTGCTCCGGCTGAGACACGACCTCTTACCCTGAAACTGCAGTTTAGCAGCAGTAAAACCTGCAAATGTGACAGTCTGTTAATGTGAGTAAGGTTTGTAAAAGGAAAGAAAAAGTCAAGGCAATGCATCACTGAAGTGGAAATGTGCTTTTTTTTGCTTTTTCCATACTTCTTGAAGCCAAATCTGAATTTGCATGCGAGCACAAACAGTATTTGCATTTTTAGACCAGCTCACAAACCCGAATGCACATGTGAACGGTTCTGATGTGCGCCCAGAGTCAAACAGACCTTTTTGCAGGTTCCTTTACACTTCAGCAAATCAGACTGCACGCACACAGATCCAGAATACTCGACACCCACAAATAATACTGCAATACTAATACCCCCATGAAAGTGCCACTCCACATGAAAACTGGAAAAAAATGGAATTATTTCCATCATTATTACCTCCGCGACTTCACGGCCTTTTCATGGAGCGAGGAGGCAACGCGGAGAGCAGAAAAGGAGACCAAAAATACACGTATTGACTCATAGCAAAAGGTCTTCCAGCTTTATGGGTTTCATAGTGACTGTACCCACTCATGGTGAAAATGACTGCAGTTCTATCACTGCAAGTTACACCGCAGAGAGCCTTTCGCTAAATGCCACACTTATATTCCACTGTTAAATTCAATTCTCCTCGAGAGCCTCAGAGCATCGGGCCAGATCTGAACGAACCAATAAAGTGGAAGACAGAGAAATACGCTGTGACCTAAAGCCAGTAAATTCAGAGTGGGTACATGCTGACAACAAAAGGCAAATTTCTGGCTGTGTCTAAATTTCACAGGTCCTTGTAGTGGGCTTAACAATCGCACTTTTCTTCTGCTTTCAGCTCCAACTCAAATGTGTCACGCTGGATTCTTTTCACAGAGAATTGCTGCTGTTCAGAAGCACTCGGCAAAAGTCCCCACATGAAAAATTCATACAAATCCTGTTTTCAGGGAGACAACTCGAAGCCAGCTCAGACCAAACACAATGGTCTTCGGATCAGCAGCTCGCGTCCAACGGGAACTGCAATGGAGAGCTTCGTGTGCTTCAGTCACACTGAGATTTTTGTCACCTTTGTCGCTCCCTCGTTTGACCGCATGTTAAATTAAAGCATGCTTGTTGTGTTTATTATTGCGGGAGAAGCACAATTTCTTTATTTAACGAGCTTTATTTTGGACCCCTGCATTTGAAAGGCTTCCGACTGATATCCAGCAGGAATAAAGGGAAAAAGCTGGTTGCAGGTAAACGCAGGTTTATTATAATAATGTATGTAATTCTATTTCATTGCCTTCATCCTTCACCTGTGGCCAGCTTAAAAATCATAAATGGACCTAACAAGCATGTGTTTGGACCGTGGGGGAAAATCATCGTTGTTCCCAGTCTGGATTCATCTTCACTGTTTTGGAGTCTTGGTTAATATATTTGAGTTTCTTTTTAGGTTTTCTTTTCCAGTCTTTGAAGCGACCCATCGGCCTAGAAGTCGTCGACAGCTTCACCTCCCTGGAGTCCACAATCAACAACACCTTCTCATTCGATCTTTAACTCGAGAAGGCAAGCAGCATCACGAATGAACACACAAAGATCAGACTGCACCCCACTATATGGAAGAGAAACCTGGACCACATACAGGAGGACAGAATGATTCTGGCAGGACTGCTTTCACTCACCGAGACATCCTGAAGCACACTGAGATCCCCAGCATGCGCTCCCCGCTGAACCAGCACCGCCTGCGATGGTTGGAGCATGTTTGTTTGCTATGTAAAGAAATCCTGCACGGACAGCTAGCCCGGGGCACCATAAGACAGTCATGTCAAACTCTGTTTTAAGGCTTCGTGCAAAGGCAACCTGAAGGCCTGCAGTATCTCCACAGACAAAAGCATTCTATTAGTATTTATTAGTATTTTAAAATTAAAATGCAAACATTAACAAGAGTAGCCTATTGGAAAACTTACAGAGCTATTCTTGGAAAAGCAAATATGTTTGCACTCCAGAGCATTCGGATCATCATTCCGATTGGGGAAAACTGCCAGACACGAATGACAGGCTTAGGAAAAAGAATCAAATATTTATTAAGATGTTTGGAGAGGTCCGATTGCTGCAGAGAGGAGAAACCAAAGGAAGCATCCTGTGGCAACCACTGCAACCCACACCTCGCAGTTCATTTGCACCACCTGCTACAGGGACTCATTCATGCACTGGTCTGCATTGTCAGTGACACTGCAATGACAGTGTCAAGGCCCAACCGGCAGAAGACGTCCAAAGGTAGTGACTCAGACGGCAATGATGATGATTTTGTAGTGGGATGATTCTCTGGCTTTGGTTTACTTTGTTTATTCTAGTTATGAGTTTGAGCTTTTTGTATTTTCTGTTGTTTTTAGTTGGAATCTAGCACTGGTGGTAGAAAAGGCCAGTCTGCGCCTCTCGGTCCCTTTGTTTCCTTTCCTCGTATATCTTGTTTAGAGTCAGCATTCGCGCCTCCGTTCCGTTGTTTCCCGTTTTACTCGGAGGCTTAGTTTCCTTTCATGTCTAGCGTCAGTTTTCCTTCCTTTCCGTCTTCCCCTGATTCCTGACTGGTTTGTCCTGTTGTTAATTGTCTTCACCTGTGCTCCTCTCCCTCCTGTTTCTCATAAGTAATCAGTCTTCTGTGTATATGTAGCCTTGTGTTTCCCTTTGTCCCTGTCGAGCTGTGTGTGAGTGTTTCCCTGCACAGTATGCGTCCTTGTGTTTGTCCTCCTGAATTCTTGTGTCTTGTATTTTTGGACTTTTGTGA
Source organism: Pterophyllum scalare (assembly GCA_024447675.2). Taxonomy (NCBI): domain Eukaryota; kingdom Metazoa; phylum Chordata; class Actinopteri; order Cichliformes; family Cichlidae; genus Pterophyllum; species Pterophyllum scalare. Next base: position 23,299 of record JAMQGT020003393.1, read on the forward strand.
TTTTTTTTTTTCCTTCTTCCAGCTAATGAAGCATGGCTTATGTTTGCAGTCCCTGCAACACTGCAGGCACAAGAACATGCAAACTCCTCACAGAAAGGTCCCATCTGCTCAGGAGGTTCACCAGCACTAACCACAACACCGCCCTCAGTGAGACACGGGGAAACTAAAAGTTCTAATAAATGTCCTTTGTGTCGAGTGTAGGTCAAGAAAATCCTCCTTTCCCCTAAACTGTAAACTATTATGACTCATTATGAAATATTCAATCAAAATTTGCGTATTTTCCTTGAGCTTTTTCCCCATGTACTCCTCCAGGTTGATCTAATAAAGCCATGATGGCATTAAACAAAGCGGTAAAGCTCTAAATGGACCTTTTTAATAATAGTAATGTAAATAAGAAACTAATGAAAGTGCCACTGGATGCTATGTGCTGGATTTTTCCTTTCCAAATGCAGAGAGAATTTACTTGACATAAATTTTCCTAAAAAGACCAGATGATTCACTGATGGAGTTAAAAACAAAAAAGCTATATAATGATGACTATAATGACTTTATTTTGGCCTGATATTTGTGAGTCAAGATAACCAAAGAGATGTAAAATGTCATATTATTGCAAACATTTTGATTTTCTGGCAGCCTAATCTGTACAGTACATGGCTGTGCTTAATTAGATTTATTTATATCTTGTGAGCATAAAGGCGAGGAGCAATTTTACACAGAAATCAATTCTTCCAGTGTGCCGGTGAGTGTCTCGGTGTGCTCTCTCACCTGTTTTAGCTGAGTCTCTGAGTTGACGTGCACGTCACACGTCTCACAGTAAAACGTTTTGTTCTGCAGGCCCGTTGATGATTTGGAGGATGTTGCCAATTTGCTTTTGACTCCCGCTCGAGGAAAGGACTTGATGGAGCCCACGCGCGCTCCTGGCCTCCAGCATCGTCTTGTGCTTCGTACCTGCAGGTTCAAACAGGAGGCGGTTTGGTCAGTACGGGAATTACGCTCAGCAGAGGTAGCCCGGGGGAAAGGTGAAATCAGAGGAATGCAGCTTTTTTTTGTGCTCTGTGAGGGTCATCATGTGAAAGGGCAAAGCTGTATACTATCCTCATGTTCCAGATCAAAGACAGTGAACAGTCCTATTACAGTCGCTGAGGAAACAGCCGTCTCAGGGCTGGGGAGTGAGGGGGCAGGCCGTACTGTAGGTCACTCCCTGGAGCAATGCCTTTGCTGGCCCTCAGCTGCAAGAGATCAGGCTGGTTCAGCGGATCATGCTGCCATCCAAAAACTCTGCAGAACTTGTTTCAGTTTCACTCGAACAGAAGCTCAAATAACCAACACAGATGTCATTAACATAGGATACTTGTGCAGTAAATTAGCATGTTTTGGTATTGCCGTTCAATATCCAGCAGGAAATCAGCTACATTTCAGACTGCAGTAATTTTTGGACAAACTTGACCTACGATCTGACTACCAGCTGGGAGCCACGCATGTGTTTAGGCCCAGCTCCTAAAGCTCAGCAGTGCGATCCAGCAGACTGAAGAGCTAAAGGAGGAGTTCCAAGTTTATGCAAAACTGTCACTGCCAATCGAAGTGAAGCACTGAACCCAAGGACTCTGACTTCACTTTAACTGAAAGCAAATGGAATATTTTAGCTGTTGCATCTGCAAAAAAAAAAAAAAAAAGACTGCTGGCAGTAATGGGTAACAAACCTGGTTGGATGGTTCTGAGATGATCAAATACTCAGTAATGAAGACGCCTGATTCATGTGAATTCATGTTGAGCTTTGTGGTCACTTGCGTAATTCAGCTGGCTGAATTTTCAGCGATTGATTTTGTTTTTCCTGTTGAGCAAACTGTTTAGAAATCTTTATTTAACTGCGATCATTTGTTGAGACTTTAATGAAAAGCTTCGCTTTAAAAAGAAAACTACAAAGACGCTGCAACGAGAATCAGCGGGACATCACGAAGCTCGGACCGAAAAGCAAAGACGACTCGGTGTACTGTCACCGTGTGCGTGAATGCAGTGCGAGAAATGAGTGAAACAATGATTCGCTTTGTTTTCAAAAGCAAGGCCGTCTCACAACAGCTGATCAAAGTCTGATAAAAGGTTCCTATGGAAACCGCCGCAGGATAATTGAAGAATTGTGGTTTTTTTGTTTGTTTGTTTTTGTTTTTCGGGCCTCTGAATGATTGTTGGAGACAGCGGAGATAACCCTACAATAATGACACACAAACGCTTCAACACTGAAAGGAACCCAGCAGATAACAACCTTCCTCGCAAAAAAGCACCGGCTCGCCGAGAAAATCATTTCAACACAGACGCTGTCGTGGAAATTGCACAACATGGACTGAAACAATCACGCCGAGCCTGTGTTTACCGAGAGAAACATTACCAGCAGGTAAACGCCTCATTCATGCAGCAGATCCAGACTATTCTGGGGTGGTTTTTTTGTTTTAAGTTTAAAAAGATAAACGCTCCACCGTGCGCTCAAACGCTGAACGTTCGCAGCAAATCTCGGCACGCACTTCTTACCGCTGTTGTGCGCCTCCAGCTGCGACGCGGAGTTGACCGCCACTTTGCAGAGCGAGCAGTAGAGAAGCCGACGGGCCTTCTCCTCCTCTGTTTCTGTGTCTGTCTCAGCCTCGGGCTCCGCATCCGGCTCCGGGAGGTCGGGTTCTGATGGGGAATTTAGCTTCGGGTGTCCCTCTTCCTCCCCAGCAGCTGAGGTAGCTCTGGGCCCGTGGCCGCCGTCCTGCTCGGGACTGTCAGCGGGGCCACAGGTGCTGGCGTTGGCGTGGTGGGGGTCACCAAGGGTGCCAGGGGTTGTGTCATTCTGAGCACGAGGGGCGCTGTTCCAGGGAGGCCGTCTGTAGGGAGAGTGAAATCGCACAGAGTTTTGAATTCATATTTACCCAGCCATCATTCAGGGACACATGTTTTATTCATGCGGTGTTCGCTCCACAGGTGGCGTAATGTGTTTTTATTCACAGGATCATTTCTATTTTATTTGTTTGCTTTATTCAAGAATATAACATGAAATATTGACCTAAAGTAAAAGAGGTTCTGTTGTACGCTGTCACACTGCTCATGCCTCCAGTGCTGGCCTACTTATTTTTGTTTCCCTCTACGTCTTTATTTCCTCCCCATCTGTGTCTCTGTCTCTCGCTGTCTTGCGCTCCGATGTTCGTGGGCTTTGTTTCTTTTCTCTGTTTTGCCTCCTTTTGTCCTCTTGCCTCCTGTCCACCCATAAATCAGTCTGTGTGCCATCTTAAAGGATCAAATGCCTCTGGAGGAGAGGGGAGGCTTGCTGAAGAAGCTACACTCATGGAAGCGTTTTTGACAGAGCTTGAAATATGCAAACTAGGGATGCATTGTTCCAGTATTTCCTGAGACTGAGGAATACAGCTTGTTAATTTACCGCTGGTCCTGGATCAGTGCTGACAGATACCTGTATCATACTGCAAATGGAAAAAGCTGCCTCTCTAATAAAAGCCGTGGTGGGGGGGACAGATATGTATGCATGGCCTGTTTCAGGTATTTAAGATGATCAACTCTGCAATCAAACTGTCTGCCCTTCACTGTGTGTGTGTGTGTGTGTGTGTGTGTGTGTCATTAAAAAGCATAAATGTATCACATCTCTCTTCTTGCCACATTTAGCCTAACTGTGAGTTTCATTGATTGTAGGCCTCAGTACATCAGTCATAAATGCTGATATTCACATCTGAGGAAACGCAACAGCAGATGAGTCATATTTAATCGACTCACCTGGGTCCCTTTAAAATGATGGTTCTGAAGGTAGAACAGTTCATTTGGTTAAATATGTGAAACCTTCTTGTCTCCCTCCCTGGACTGCGTCTTTGGCGAGCGGCACCAAGAGGCACGTGGATACAAGGCGAGGAAAGGAATCAAGGATGCACAATCTGAGAAGGTAGGCTAGTGTCTTGTAGTGTTTGCGTGCAGTGCTAGGTGTGGCTCCCTCTCACCGGCATCGGGGCTGCCGCACGTGGCTTCGATCAAGTGCTCATCAAGCTGCGGTACATATATTTTCCCTCTGCAGCAAAATACAAAGAAATGAGGAATGACTCTGACTTTTTCACAGAACTGTATTTTCAGAGAACGTGAAACCCCCAGTGACACACACTGGAACTATGATGGTACTAATCATTTAAGACTTTTGGCCCTTCCTTTAAATGTGACTATAAATACTTGGAAATAGATCAAATTATATCCAGTAGGCAGCAATAAAACTATAGAAATGTGCTATTTAACTGCATACAGATACTGAGTTGCTTAGATGATATTAACACACAGCCTGATGTCTGCTTCTATTTTTGTCTTAGAATGAAGGTGCTTTCCCACATTGTTTTTGTCATTGTTGTTAATTTTCTAGATTTCCTGTTGACTTGGTTGTGAATGTTAGTGAACCTCCTCAGTCTTTCCAAATTTGTTAACATGTTTTATTTATTTATTTTATAAATGTCACAGCCAGTGCTGACAATGCTGTGTAGGATGATTTATGCACAGCCAAGTCAAGCAATACGGTAACTGAACGAAGTAATAGGTACAG
>JAMQGT020003394.1:0-31413 GCA_024447675.2 Pterophyllum scalare
ATTTAAGTGCATGAAAGCCTCCTGCAAACGTCAGGTGAAATTGCAATTTCAAGTAACATTTTAAAGGTCCGTGTGGGCCCTCTGCCTAATAAAGCCATTTGTAAATGACTCCTCTTTTAGACTCCATTAGGAAGTGGAGCAAGGAACATTTCGTCATAGAATTCAGAGTCAATAAGCATGTAATCAGGACATCCAGAGAATGTAGCAACCAGTGAAGGGGATAATTAATAAGATTGCCTTGTGAACTGCTTAATTACTGACTACTGGCCTCATCAATTGCCTCTCCAAGCACTGCACTTGTTCTTTAGTTGCCATTATATCCCTGATTGACAGAGGTGGCAACCAAGGGAGAGATTCAAGACATCTAAGATTGGCTATTTAGAAATACAAACCACCATTACTGAGAACTGTTATTAAAATGGTCGAAGAGTACAGTTTACACTGCCGTAAGATTTGCAGAGTAAATGACACATTTTCAAAAATGATGAGGAATTATACGATACAGATATTTAGGTCCGTGAGAAATTTAGTTTTCATGCAATATTTCCTTGCAGTTAAAAGGTACTGTTCATGGTTTTAGACATTGTCATACAGCTATTTAGTTTTTTTATTACTCTCATATTTATTTGCATAGAAAAGAAAAGCAGGAGTAAGAGCACGGCGGCAGCTAATGAAATAAATAAACAAAACCAAAAATATATACAAATAAAACTTTACCTACAGTACACAATCACTAGCAATGCAGGGGAGTAACTACTGAATTTTGTCTATAAAGCACCAAATCAGAACAGCAGCTCAAGGTGCTTTGTATTGGAAGGTAAATACCCCAAAGAAGAGAGAAAACCTCCCTTTAAACAGGCAGAAACCTCAGCAGAATCATGCTCAGCCTAGTGGCTAACTACTGACTGAGTTACATAATAACTTTGCAATATGAACATAATCTTAATCAGCAACCAAGAAAAAAATTCTTAAGTAAATTAAACGTTAGCAATTATTAAGGTTTCATGGTCCCCTAGTCCTCCTGTGCCATGTTCACTCTGCTTTGGTTTCCTGGTGCTCTCTCGCTCTCTCTCCCTGTGTTTTGTGTGATTGTTGTGATTTATGTATTTTCAGTGCTGGTCCTCCTTTGTGTCTTCTCTCCACCCAGGCTATGGGCACACCTGGTACCAGAGCCTTGATTTACTCATCTGATTTATTTATTTTAATAAAGCCTGTCTTGTCTGGCAGTTATCGCAATCAGAGTTATGATCTGAATGCACTGCTGTGCCAAACATATTTTCTTTTACATGAAGAGCTGTATAAATTCTCCACAGGCTCACCTTATTAATCTTTTTCTTTTTCTTTTATTTATTCATTCTTTTCTATTACTGCCCACATCATATGAAAATGTGAAGTCTAGACAAGAAGGAAGAGAAGGGTAAAAACAAAAAAAGGAAGGGGGAGAAAACAGAAGAAATAAGGGGACTTGGGCACAGGTGCACACACACATGCGTTCAGAGGGCCCAGAGAAGCCAGAGGGAATGAGGCAGCCCACACCCACCGGAGGCCCCACCACCACCACCATGAGCCAGAGACACGGCCCCAGAACCCGAGAACCGTAACACCTGAATGTCCTGGAAGGTGTGAATGAGATTGAGGAGCAGGCAGCTGTGGAGACGACGAATGGGGCCACATTGAGCAGCTCCACCTGGCTGGCCGCTGTGTGATGCACCTACCAAAGGCTACACACATGTATTGTGATGTGTCAGCCATGACAGCATCAACACCAGTCACTCTGAGACTGAGTAAAGCGATCCAGATGGACCAAAAAGCACACACACATGAACCCCAAAACAAAAGCTGACCTGGAGCTGAGAATGGCGAAAAATCTATATCAAAATAGAGGAAATGCAGGTGAGAGGCAAAAGGGAAACTTATCCAATATAAGTTCATTGCATAGGCTTTATTCTACTCCCTCCAACTTACCATCAGAATAAGGGCTATGATCAAAAATGGACTATGCTGGAAGTGTCGAACCAACACAGGACATGCCTACGCTTAAATTTGGGAATGTGAATTGATTTACACCCATTTTGGGAGAAGGTCCTGGACCATCTGAATAGATGGCTTGGTGTGGTAATTACCCTATAACCATGACTATGCTACTAGGGGATCAAACAGACGTACCAAGGCTGCCTAAATTTTGTTGAAGAGCCTATCAGTAGGAACAATCACAGTGACTTGGATAATCCTAAGCTTATGGAAGAGGACTAGTGGTGATGGGCTTAACTTTAGAGACATGGAACACTTGAATTCGCATGTTACAAAGAGCATGAGACTGATTGAAACAGGATTGATCACAGAGTCAATTTCAAATGGGCCTATGAAAGTGGGAAAGAGTTTCTTAGATTCAGAACACATGCTTGGTAGAGAGCCAAAGTTTCTGACCTGGTCGGTAATTGGGGGCTGGGGTCCGGTGTCTGCCAGATAATTATTCTGTGCCTTGGTCCGTAGCAGAGCTGCCCGGTTTGCCCGCCATACCCGTCGACAGCAGCGAGGGTGATGCTGGACTGAGGGAACCGTGAACTCTCCTTCTACTGCCGGAAACAGCAGAGGTTGAAAATCCAAGGAGGCCTCAAATGGCGATACACCAGTGGTCGTGGAGGTCATGGAGTTATGGGCATATTCCAACCAGGCCAGTTTGGTGCTCCAGGTGGACTGGTTGGATGAGGTCCCACACCAGAGGGTGGCCTCCAGCTCCTGATTGGCCCTTTCAGCTTGGTCATTGGTCTGTGGATGAAACCCTGAAAAAGGCTGACCTGCGCTCAGAGCGAGGAACAAAACTCCTCCCAGACACGAGAAGTGAACTGAGGTCCTCGGTCTGACACACTGTCCTTTGGGATCCCATGCAAACGGAAAACATGATCAGTTAACAGCTGGGCAGTTTCAAGAACTGAGGGCAATTTGGGCAGGGCAATAAAGTGAGCTGCTTTGGAAAAGTGGTCACTTATGGTGAGAATTACCATATGGCCCCTGGATGGCGAAAGGTTGGTCACGAAGTCCAAAGCAATGTGGGACCAGGGACGACCAGGAGTAGGCAGAGGTTTCAGCTGGCCAGAGGGAGGAGAGTTGCTGGACTTGTTCTGAGCACAGATACAACAGGCGGACACATACTCCCAGGCGTCCCTGGTCAGAGTCGGCCACCAAAACAGTCTTTGCAAAAAAGTGATAGTGCGTCTAGTTCCAGGATGACAAGCAAATTTGGCCATGTGTGCCCATTGTAAGACTTGTGCCCTCACCTGACTGGGTACATAAAGACGGTTGGGAGGGGTCCAGTCCCTGGGTCCAGCTCATTCCGCTGGGTGGTACGGATAAGAGACTCAATCTCCTAGGTCAGAGATCCAATGATGCAGGAAGCTGGCAGAATAGGGTCGGGGATAGTAGGCCTTCTCTTCTCAGAGTGCATCTTGCTTAACATTTCGGGAACCAGGCCTGTAGGAAATCGAGAAATCAAAACAAGCAAAAAACAAAGCCCACCTGGCCTGACAAGCGTTGAGCCATTTTGCGGCTTGAAGATATGCCAGGTTCTTATGATCTGTCCAGACAATGAAAGAGTATTCTGCCCCCTCCAGCCAATGTCTCCACTCCTCAAGAGCAAGTTTAATGGCCAGCAGCTCCCGGTCTCCTACGTCATAGTTCTGCTCAGCAGAAGACAAACGACGGGGGGGAAAAGCACATGGTAGTAGTTTACCTTTGGTTTGTTGAGACAGGACGGCCCCCACTCCAGAATCTGAGGCATCAACCTCCACAATAAAAGGCTTTGGAGCGGTCCGGGTGGGTGAGAACTGGAGCAGATGCAAAGCATCCTAAAGGCCTTCTGGGCCACTGAGTTCTACTGAAAAGGGAGCTTAGGAGAGATTAATGAGATGAGTGGCAAAGCTATTTTGCTGTAGTCCTGAATAAAGCAGCGGTAAAACTTTTTGAATCCCAGAAACCTTTGTAGCTGTTGTCTGTCAGGTGGTTCGGGCCAGTCGACCACTGCTTGGACCTTGGCTGGGTCCGCTTTCATCTGCCCCTTTTCTACAATGAAATCGAGGAATGAGACTGACTCAACATGGAACTCACATTTTTCACCCTTGACATACAACTTGTTCTCCAGGAGGCACTGAAGAACCTGACGAACGCCTCATGCTCCGACTGGGACCTGGAGAAGATCAGAATATCATCAAGGTACACAAAGACAAAATGTTAATAAAGTCGCCGAGAACATCGCTGGCAAGGGCTTGGAACACGGCCGGAGCATTGGTTAAACCAAACGGCATAACATGATATTCGAAATGTTCCAGGTGTGTTTTGAAGGCTGTTTTCCACTCATCCTCCGACACAGAGGTCAATAAAGGCAATGGATATTTATTTTTAACGATCATCTGGTCAGTCCCAGGAAATCAACGCAGGGGCATAACATCTTATCCTTTTTTTCAACAAAAAAGAACCCTGCCCCTAGAGGAGAGGAAGAGGGCCTAAATGAGTCCTGCAGCTAAGGATTCAGTGATGTATTTTGCCATGGCTTCACGTTCAGGCTTGGACAGACTATAGAGGTGGCTGGTAGGCAGCGGCGCTCCAGGAAGCAGATCAATTGCACAGTCATAAGGACGAAGGGGGGCAGAGAGGCACTTACTGAAAACGGTGGCCAGATCATGATAGACTGTGGGGACAGACATGAGATCTGGATGGAGAAGGCAATGTGGAACACTCCAACTGAGGTATGGCAGACTTTAAACAGTTTAGATGACACCAGGGACTCCATCCCCTGATGCTGTAGTGGGACCGGTCAATGATTGGGTTGTGTTGCTTAAGCCAGGGGTATCCAAGAACTAAGGGTGTATGTGGAGACTCAGACTGGTAGAGGATGATCTGTTCAGAATGATTTCCAGAGAGAGAGTGACACAGGTTGGGTCTTGTGGGTAATGTCAGGGAACCTTGTAAGGCAGTGACCTGAAGTGGTTCAGACAGAGCTTGTAGTGGTAACTCAAGGTGTTGTGCTAGGGAGGAATCAATGAAACTTTGCTCCGCACCTGAATCAATGAGTTCTTGAACTGAATGGCTTGAGTTGGAAACATTTAATTTCGCTGAAAAAGCAGGAAGTGAGTGGAGTGGTGCATGATGGGAGTTATGGTCCCTTGGGTTCGCCGCTCCCACATGTGATTGTCTAACCAGATACAGAGAGATTACGGCGTCCAGTGACACCAGAAGATCTTTAGTGGCAAGTTCATACTTTATTTCATCATTTAAACAATGTAAACAATGGCATTAAAAATAACAGTGGAGGAATTACATCCTTAGACTTAGTTGCAGCACTTTCAGAAAACCGACTACTATAATGAAATGTATTTCCCACTGCTGTGTAATTGTTGTACATTTAAATTCCCCAGAAAGTTCCCCAATTATCTATTAAGCTCCCATTGTTTTTTTGGACACCACTCAGACAGACAGCAATTCAAAGAGAATATGTGGCTAAACATGTCACTCCTGGTCTGATTTGGGAGGGGCTCCGAGAAAACTACATTGTTTTGGCAAAGTTATATACCAATTCAATATTAACTTTAGTGACCTCAGATTGACGTAACTGGGTGCCATTACTGATGTGAATTATTATTTTACCAAATCTACTTTCATCCTCAGCCAACAGTTTCAGATTTCTTTCTATGTCGCCAGCTCTGGTGGACAATCAGCAATGGTTGCTGGAGTCTGTAGTGTAATGTTTCTCAAAACAGAAGTGCCAGTAAGTTTGTTCCTCAGTGAGTGTGTCGTCAAGTAGGGCAAATCTATTTGAAATGTGAACGGGTTGATGGTGTACCTGGGGCTTCTGTTTAAGGCCATCTTCCTCCTCACAGTCACCCAGCCGACCTTATTTCCCAGCTAGTAAGGACAATCTGCTGGAGAGAGCTACCATTGGCTAAGCTACCTTCACACCCACCAGCTACATGAGCCTGGTTAGCTAAACTGAAGCTAAACCTCCTGCGTTGTTGGGGCCATCTTGGAAATCAAGTCTTGGGTTCTGATCACCCAGCTCACACAGTCCGACCCAGGAAATGGTCCTCCAAATCACCTCTATGTACCGCCTGCAATTTAATCTAAGATAGCGAGCAAATCAGGAGCTGGAAGCGACTCTGAGTGGAATACACCCACAATTCACTGACATCCTCGGCTTCTCTGAGGTATTCCCCTCCCGAGAAGGGGACCTTTCTGTTCAACATCACCTTTGTCCGTTTCATGTGGAGGTCTCTTCAGGACATTAAACCAAAATGACTGACCAGCACTGGCTTCCAGCTGCTACCTACCATCCAGGTCAGAAGGTTTGGTTGTCTACCAGAAACATGCAATTACATATTGAGCCCGGAAAGCTCTCTCCTAACTTTATTGGACCTTTTGAAGTGCATTCCATGGTTTAATTCAGTGACTGTTCATTTGAGGCTTCCGTAGACATATGAGGATCCACTGCTCCTTTTATGTCTCCCCTTATGGGCACACCTGGTAGCAGAGCCTTGATTTACTCACCTGTGGCTGATTTTTCATTTCAAATACTCTTAAGGCTGAGGAAATCCTTGAATCAATCCTTAAGTTTATTCCACTTACTCTATCTATCTATCTATCTATCTATCTATCTATCTATCTATCTATCTATCTATCTATCTATCTATCTATCTATCTATCTATCTATCTATCTATCTATCTATCTATCTATCTATCTATCAGATAGATAGATAGATAGATAAATTCAGGTGTTTTTAGTCTCATTGCCACAGGTGTGACACTTAGCCATGAAGTCTGCCTTTGTGCACATTTCAGTGAATATGAGCATCAAACTGTAATAAGATGCATCATTCAACAAATCAGTTTGTGACATTTCTTCTGTCCTAGATATTCCTCAATCAGCTGTAAGTGGTATTATTACAAAGCAGAAGCATTTAGGAACCACAGCAACTCAACCATGTTGTCCCAATGATGCGTTCATGGTGCAGTTGCCAAAGTGGTATTTTTGGTATTTCAACATCTACCTAGTGCTACAGAAGAGCAGCCAGCATAAACTGATTAACTTTTAAAGTGGCAGGAAATTTTAAATTAATCTTTTCAAACATCTCACAGATATCACCAAACTTTTTTCTGTGTAGTTTGTAACACACTGTGTCTTGGTAGTTAAATGTGCAACTGTTGTATTTCCCAGGGAGAGAAAAAAAAATGTTAGCATGTGACACAGGCCAAAAATGTAAGAAAGACAGGAGAGGAAGATAAGTGAATTTCTTTTTCAAAGGTAACTGCTCAGCAAGTGACATTTGATAAACAATTTTGCTTACTTGTAAAATCCTAATAAATGTGTGTGTGTGTGTGTGTGTGCGTGGATTGTATTATTATACTTTATTTATATAGTACTTTTAAAAATAAGTTTACAAAGCGCTATGACAGTCAGGCTAAAGCAGAATACTAACACACACACACACACACACACAAAAATAAATAAATAAATAAACCAGTGAATGAAAGACTTAGAGGCAGGCAGCAAGCAAGACAACTGAAGGACAATAACTGGAATATAAAAGGCATCACATGTAATGGAATCACATAAAAGCAAGTCTATAAAAATGTGTTTTAAGAAGTGATTTAAAGGAGGTTACTGATTCTGTGAGGCTTATCTCCTCAGGTAGATTCTTCAAAGCCAAGGAGTCGTATTAGCAAAAGCATGGTGACCTTTAGATTAAGTCTTAATTTTGCATGACCGGTATAGTTCCATCTGAGGATCTATGGATACAAGCTGGCCCATATGTGATCAGCATGTGTTGCTTGGGCCCAGACTCTTGAAAAATGAATATGATGTGGTGACATGATGCCTACACTATATTGAAATCATTGAATTCAGGTGTTCCAATCACTTCCATGGCTACAGGCATATAAAATCAAGCACCTATACTGCTTCTACAAACATTTGATATGTCATTTCATATGTCCTTCAGGGCATAGATAACTTCATGGAATGGGTTTCCATGGCAAATCAGCTGCACCAAAGCCTTACATCACTAAGTCAAATGCAGTGGTGTAAATCACACCATCACTGGACTCAGAGCAGTGGACTTGTGGATGTTTCTTTTGAGAAGCCACTTAATCTTTTAATGTTTTAAGTTACGGATATTTTATATTGTGTATTTGTTGTGATTCATATTTTATTTTGCATTTATAGTATTTTGAGATGTTTTTGATTTTATATGGCTTTATATGGCTATATGATCTCCCTTGTTAAAGAGATTTCAATCTCAGTGGGACTTCCTGGCAAAGTAAATGTAATGGATCCATCCATCCATCAATCCATCCATCCATCCATCCATCCATCCATCCATCCATTCTTTTCCATCCATGGAGCCAATCCCAGCTGTCATAGGGCGAGAGGCAGGGTACATTCTGTACAAGTCTCCAGCCTGTCGGAGGGCCAACACAGAGAGACAGACAACACCTATGGGCAATTTAGAATCACCAGTTAAGGTAATGGTAATAATAATAATATGCATGTGAAGGCAGACAAGCAAACACTTTTGGAAATACACAGTATCATACAAAGATAAAAGTAGTAATAATATTGTGTCGCTATATGGTGTGATATAGTGATATACAGTAGTGAAGTAAAATCATGTCATGGATTATTCTCATATCAATATTTTAATATACTGCACAAATTAGACATATAGAATACAGTACAGTGTGCATTTCTTTTTATTTTATTTTTTTACTGTAGAAGAGAATACATATTTAGAGACTGAAAATTAAAATTGCAGAATCAATGGCATTACACATCTGCAGAATTCTCTTCTTGTCTGATCGTTTGAATAATATTCAGTAAGGATGTAGAACAGGTAGTAACTCCTCTGAGGGCAAAGGGGCTAAAAGCTTGTGAGCATCAGAGAGGAGAACCACTCCCAGATTTAAGAGTGTGAGTGCACATTGGGGGGGGGCAGGATTATTCAAAACTACAAACCCCTGCACCTCTGGAGTCCATGCTTGTATGTCCTAGCCCTTAAAAACAGAAGGAAAAGATTGTTCCTATCCCCCACCCCACATGTAAATGTGTGTGTGTGTGCGTGTGTGTGTGTGTGTGTGCCGCTGACCCATTATGACATACCCTTTTTGAAAGCAACAAAGATGGGAGTGAAAGAGGCGTGAGATCAGACACATTGAAATCAACTGGGTGAGTGCTCTTATTCATCCAATACCCACTGGGGCAACAATGTCCTCCTTGTTCGCTGCCTCTCTATTAGCCCAGGACAGGCTGAAATGGCCACAGTAACTGCCACGCTGTTCATTAGATTAACGTATTGTTTTTACAATGTGGTCATGCTCAGTGTACAATTAGTACAATTCCTGTTGTGTTGCTTCAAATGATTGACTGATTGATCCTGAAGCTCCTGATCCTCAAACTGCCCACCTCAAATGCTTGTGTAAGTTTGAATTTTATCCTGTAATGTTTCATGAAGAAGTATAGTAAATTATCCAATAAAAGCATCATAATTAGTATATAATAATTACAATATATTTATATAATTCATCAATTATTTCTGTTATAGGTTATAGTGTTCGTATTTTAACAGAATGAAATGAATTAAAAGAGTACAGTTTTATTTTTTAAAAGATATCCAAAAATGCTGTAAGGGGAACCTCTAGGCACTTGCACTAGAGGCCAATTTCCATTTTAGAGTTAGCCATAACATATAGAACATGAATACTGCCTCTCCTAGTTCTAGAGCCAACCCTCGCAGAGACAGGAAGTGTCAGAGTCAGGGGGTGGTGTGTTTCTTTGTAGATCCCTGCTGAAGCAGCTGAAGCAGCCGTACAGGCCTAAGCCCCTCTTTTCTTGCTCTCTTCCCTGTGGATTAAATGGCTTTTGTTTCCTTCTTGTTCCTTTCTTGCTACCAACAGGAGTGGCATTTCACTACTTCTTCCCATGGCCTGAGCAGATGAGACAGTAGTTTTCTGTTTTTCTTCTTGCTCACTTGCAAGTACCAAATAACCAGCAAGAACTCAATTAGCAACATGTCCCCCGCAGCAGGGGCACTGCCTGTTCATCTTGCATCAGAGATCGAGCTGGCCTAACCTAAGTGAAGAGACAGCAAGTGAGAAAATAGGGTAAACGAAGCCTGTGTGTGGCAGGGGGTAGACCGGGAGGCATCTGCCCCCATACAGATTTGCTTAATTGGGTTTGACTCCCACAATTACAGGGTAATAATGGCCTTTTCAGCCCAGCCACGTCGAAGTGAAAAGCAGTTGCTCCGCACACCCGCATGCTGTCAGATGGTTTATAGCAGAGAGCAAGCAACTGAGAGAGGGGAGAGGGAGATGGGGGAATTGGCAATGGACTTTGGTTAAGCAGTGGTTATTGAGTCTTTGATAGGACTCCAGGAGGCCAGGGCAGCAACAATGACAGAATTAATGGGCAAGGCACGATGAGAATGTCAGCTCAGCGGGGGGCTGCTGTGGCCTTTGAGCTGCCTTCTGACGCCTCTGTGATTGTGCTCTCCACAACACTGTGAAAAGGCTTGACCTGTTTGTTGGTGGATCTGGTCTTGAATGCATTTTCACAAGCTATTGTGCTTATCATAGCACAAAACCCTGGAGCTGTCTCTGAATGAGTAAGCAGTGCATTGAGGTCATGATCAAGTGGGAATCATTTTGCTAAACCGTACATACACATTTGTCAGATAATTGCATGGTTTTTTTTATTAAGCCAGGTGAAATGTGCTCAAGCTGGCATGATGTGATGCCAGTGATGAAGCAGCAACTGTATTAGTATCCAAGTAAAGTAACTATACCTGATGTCAGGAATCTAACAGTTATAGTGAACCACAATCCAACCAGCAAAGCATTGAATCCTCTCTTTTCTCAGGCATGTCCACCTATTCTAAGAACAAATATTGCTAGAGGTGCAACAAAAAGCACACCAAATAAAGATGGTCAATGGACTAGTTTTTATATAGTGCTTTACCTACTCTAGCTGAGCACTCAAATCGCAACTAGGGGTTCAGTATCTTGCCCAAGGATCCCTTGGCATGCAGACTGAGCAGCCAGGAATTAAACCACCAACCTTCCAGTTAGTAGATGACCCGCTCTACCTCCTGAGCCACAGCCACCCAGAGGATTTCACAGTTTAGCATTTGCGCTATTTGACTTCACAGCTGCCTGTGGCTCAGGAGATAGAGCAGGTCATCTGCCCAGTGGAAGGTTGGTGGTTCAATCCCCTGCTCCTCTAGTATGCATGTCGAAGTGTTCTTGGGCAAGATACTGAATCCAGAGTTGTCCCCAATGCATCCATTGGCCTTTGAGTGTGTTATTAAGTTAAAAGCACTTGCGTGAATGAGGCTTGTTGTAAGAAAGTGCTTTGAATGTTCAACTAGTGTATAAAAGCACTATATAAGTAGTGGTCCACATTTACCATTTGGAAGATTACAGTTTCATGTTATGATTAATATCCCAAAGTATTTTCCTTTGCAATATAATTACCTTGAATTCAATTAAGCACACACACACTTAGCAAGGAACTATGAAACTTAATTACTTATAATGTTACAATCGTCATGGTAACAGAACTTATGCTTTTGGAGTTATTGTTTTTTATTACATTTCACTCTTCTTATCCATTCCTGAATTATAATGCAAACATTCAGGAATTAAACACATGCAAGGAGAGAATTTCAAATGATAGGAAAAAAAGATGATAAAAATTTAAACAAGAAAATATTAGTTGAGTTAGTTCTTCTCTTAACAAACCCAAAGAGACTGGAGGCTCTGAGTAAGTAATTGCAGCACACCTACACCTACAGTAGGAGTACTGCTTCAGTTTAGATCGGTCACAGTATCAGATTTCCCCCTCACGATTATCACGCTCTGGATACTGATCATCTGATACTGATACTGATTATCTTTATCTATAGAAAATTGAGAGTTTAAGTAAAATTCATCTGACAGTCTATAACCTCAACTGCACAAAAGCATACAGAATGTGCAATTATACTTTCTTTTAAAAATATAATATATGCATTATTGACACAATCATAACAGTTTTATTTTAGATTTCTTGTTTTATATCATTATCCATTTGCACAGTGACTGACTTACTGTGACTTTGATTTTTTATATTGCTCAGGATCAATATTTGGATCCAGATTTTGATGGGAGACTAGAGCAGTACTTCAGAAAACACAAAAATTGTGCCTCTCCATGTAGCATCAGTGTGAATAAAACAACATGCCACTCTTTATGCAAAGGAATAGCAATAAAATCCACAAGTCAAACACACAAAAACTCACACGCACTTACACACACATAAAAAGTTTCCAGTGTGGGCCAACTTGTATGGACTTTAAAGCACCCTGCTGTCAGTCATGATTAGCTCTAACGATGGGCCCATTTTGACACTTCAGAATCAAGTTTTGACAAATAGCCCAGGGAAGAGGAGCCACATGCTACGAAATGGCTTTTCCCTGATATAATTTGTGGCTGCAAATTACAAAACAGAAGCAGAAATAATGTGTAAAGTCAAGTTTGGTGAGGGAGAAAATGGAAAAATTTAGGGCTGTGTGCCACTCTAATGGATATCCTTGTGGCTGGGAGAAAATGGGCCTCAATAATGTGTCCTTAATGTCTGCCAGCGCTGTTTCAGGGAACATATCAGACGAAATGTCCCCTGCCATTTCTGCAAGCAATCACTTAATGGGACAGGCAAATCTCAACAAAATGGATGCACTGATCTATTTCTTGGCTTGACAGATGGAGTGAATCTGTAGCTCTGGGAAGACAAAAAAGAAAAAAGGTAGAAGGTGAAGAAGAGAAAGGCTACAAACAAGCAAAGATAAAAACAAGCCTTTCATGATTCACTCAGCTACGCAGTATGCCTACAATGTCTGTGTGTGACTTAAGTGCAGACACTGACAAGAATTTCAATTATTTAATTAGGGAGGGAAAATGAAAAGACTTAAGTGTTGTGATTTCTGCAGTCTTTCATAGATCAATCTAATGTGTGCTCACACTGGAAATCAAGCAAGATGGAAGAGGGGCAAATGAAGTAGCGTCTTCCTAAATCACACAATTAAAATGGTAAATTAGTTTCTTGATATATTCATTTAAGTGGTTAAGTGGAAAGGTTTTTCTCCCCATCCACGAGGCTGTCTCATGGGTGGGTGTGGAGAGGCTCTACCATCCACATGCTCTTATGATTAGAGCGGACGTTCATTTGCTGAGGAAACGCTGAAAGCACTTGCTGCACAAATTAGCCATTTGAAGGCTTGAAAATTCAATTCCACAGAGTTGATTTAAGCATTTAGGCAAAGCGTGGCTGGAACGTAAAGATTCAGAAGCATTTTGCCCACTAATGTCAATAACTTTCAGAGACCATTATAGGTTTTTGCAGCCTTGTGTGTTGTGAACAGCACAGCTGGAAAATAGCTCTCACTTTTTGGCTCATATCCACCACCTTCACACATCTATTCTTACATGATCTATAGACTTGTTCCATTAGCACAAAGACGGATCAAACCTTCTGACTAATAGAATGGGATTTGTTAGTGAGTATATTTTACTGGAGGATGTATAAGATGAGAAATTATGTGTGATATTTTAATTTAATGAGTGTACGGATGCGTTATGGTCTTAAAAAAACACACACACAAATTCATATAAATAAAAGCCAAAAAGAAATTAGTATTTTAGGAGGTATAAATCCAATTTAAAAACAAACAAACAAACAAAACAGTCTGTCAAAGCAGTTGGATTTCATGCATGAAATACATATGAAATTGCTTCAAATGTGAATGGGTTGATAAAAATGTTCAAAATATATACCTTAGCATAACAAAATAATACTGCTCATAATATTCTAATATTTCTTTAATGATATGAGGATTATTCTGTAAACTTTCTTCTGTTTACATTGAATTATCATATCTTCTGTTTTCATGAGTTTTATATTACACTGTTGTTTTATTTTGAAGTGTACAGGAAATACATTCATACACATTCTTATATATAGTACATATAAGATACAGACCCTCACGTAGGCTGCGTATACAAATGTAACTTACAGACATTCCACAGAATGCTTACTACCATATATGGTAAGGAAGGAGCCAAGAATGCTGTTTATTGCATGTTGTAAACTGAGTTTTATGTAACCCACGTGACTTTATTGTGAAGGTCTGTAATAAAAGCGGAACAAGGAGGTTGATCCGTAGGAGACCGCTTCCTCTTTGCCCAGTGAACGGTCACGTCCCTTTGGCCGAGAGCTGAGCTCAGAGGATGGGATTTTCCTCCTTGCGCAAGTAAAACTGAGAAGCTGTTGGTGTATCTGTTATTTGTTAATTTTGAATGATTTTGAACCTATCAGATGTTTTTGCATTGCTCTAGACACTGTTTGCAAAAGAAATGAAGCAGAATGTTATACAATTGATTCATAATCATATGTCACAATAAAAGCTCTTTCAAGCTATGTTGAAAGACATCATAGTTGTATTTTTCAGCTTGCACTTACTATAACTATAGTACAGTTCTCCTTGAATAAATGCAAGTTTATCAACAGGACAAATTAGGCAACTTTTCTGTTGCAGGTATACTACAGATCATTTGGGTTTATATAACTTAAATAATGGCAAATTTCCAACAAGTACAACATCAGATGAGGTAGATTCTTATTCTGTAGAAGGACTCCCTACAAAAATCCAAGATAATGCTATCCAGATGCAAAAAAGCAGTCCTACATATTTATTTAATATGTGGATTGAAGGACATTTCCTGGTCAAAAATGACTCCAAGATTTCTCACAGTGTTACTGTAGGCCAAAGTAATGCCATCCAGAGTAAGTATCTGGTTTGACACCATGTTTCTAAGATTTGTAGGGCCGAGTACAAGAACTTCAGTTTAATCTGAATTTAGAAGCGGGAACTTAGAGGTCATCCAGGCCTTAATGTCTTTAAGACATTCCTGCAGTTTAACTAACTGATGTGTGTCATCTGGCTTCATGGATAGATAAAGCTGAGCATCATCTGCATAACAGTGAAAATTGATGCAAAACTTTCTAATAATACTGCCTAAGGGAAGCATCTAAAACCTGGCTGAAAGTCTTCAAATAAACAATTCCTTTGCAGATGATCAGTTAGCTGTTTTACAACTACTGTTTCATGATTTTTTTTTTTAGATAAAACCAAGGTTGAAGATTGGACTATAATTAGCCAAGGCAGCTGGGTCAAGTGATGGCTTTTTAAGTAATGTTCTTTACTGCCACCTTAAAGGTTTGTGGTATATAGCCCATTTATAGAGCTAGAGTGATTGTATTTATGATCGAAGCATTAATTAATGGTAGGTCTTCTTTGAGCATTCCTGTAGGAATTATCAGCCATTCTATGCATCTCAATAAGGAGAGATCATTTGGAGTTTGTGATTATGATTTATTAATATACAGAATTCAGTTAAGCTATTTGGTGCTTAGACTCTGATGGCCAATCATAGCGGAACATTATCCCAGCTATGATAGGAATTAGGGCAGGACCCCCTCCCCACAGTCTAGACATTGGTGGTGGTGAAGATAAAGATGGAATTTTGGAGTAAATTGGGTGAGATGGCAATGAAGAGGATGTGGGTCTGCAAGGGAGAATGGCAGGTAAGTAGTGAGATTTAAAGTATGCAGTGCGAAGTCTTATTGGCTTGAAGAAGGCAGGCAGAAAAATGGTTGGACTAGAGCAATGATGTCAGTGTTAAGTTTGACAGCATGGGGAAGTGGAAGTGATGTAAAGAATAGACTAGCAGCCAGACACCTGGAAAGCAGTTAGATGAGCAATTACAGATCTTCCTTATTGAACTTACAGATAAGCTTCATATGGCTGTTATCCAATTGCACAAGTGACATAGGCAAATTAAAGTGAATGCCAAGTCTGGATTTATCAAGGAGATGGTCACTGGTATTGGGTTGATTTTGTCTGTGGAGTCATGCAGATGAAGGTGGATGCAGGTTTGAAAAACTGGACTCCTGGAACTGACACAATGTGGACAAAATATTTATTTGCACTAAGAGTGCACTAATAATTGTGATTACAGGGTGTTGTAATAGGTATAATAATTGATTGATTAGTCTATAAAATAGCATGCCACTTATACTGGGGGTCAATAAGAACCTAATCTTTGCAAACTTATTTCTGCATGTCAACATCTGTTTCCAGTCTTTTTATTTTTTTTTGTACCACCACCATTTTTTTTTCTTTGGAATAATTATATCATTGGTTTGCTACAGTACCATAACAATCCACACATCATTTCCTCAACTATCAAATCTTGTAATCCATGTGCAAAATAAGACAGAACTTTAAAACTGCTTGTAATATAAAGACAATGGTTTGTGAGTGTGCGGATCTTTTTGCTTGGACAGCAGGTGCACATGAACAAGGCCGTGTGCAGGGGGATTTCAGATATGCCCCCAAGCTTAAGTGACTTTACCACAACAATGCATGGATGCCAGGCACACACTCTTTGTAATTACGTTTGTCGCATTACCTTCCCTCCTTACTCAAAGATGATACCACATAAATGTAGACTTTCCATAACAAAATTAATCTCTCAAAAGCTGGATGGATTCAAGAAAACATGGATTTGCTCTTCTGTCATGGAGGCATATTGTCCACTTTGATGGTGCATGGGAAGATATCAAATGCCCTCCTGGCAGTCACACTCTAGATGGAAGAAAATAGGCTGTGGTCTATAAAAATGAAGTTAGATGTAAGTACTGCACTCAAATCTCAGGGAGGAAAAAAAAATGCTTTTTCTGGGGCATTTTGTTGTTGTCAATTGGTCTGAGCAACTTGGTGTAATGCAGGTAATGGAGCTACTCTTCTCCTTTCATCTTCTGGGTTTGTGTATGTGTGTGTGTCAAAATAAACAGGGGGCAGCTGGATATGGGAAAGAGACACAACAGGAGCAAATACAGCCAGATGATGGCCAGAATGAAGGAAACATCATGTCACAGCACAGCAAAAGAATCTCTACTGGTGTGAGCTCCCAGCTCCATTTACTTTTAGTCACCAGTACAGAAAAGAGAATTTCTATCATATTTAAGTATTTTAGCTGGAGAATATTACAGCACTGTAACAAATGAACGGCCTTGATTTGTAATTCATCACTGACCATTCATCATCTTTAAACCTGCTTCTCATATCCAAACTCTGTCTACGTACCACATTTACATTTGAATACAATTAAAAAGAAAGTACCCTTTGCTTAAAGCCAAAAACTAAAACAATATTCAATTCAGTTCAATTCAATTTTATTTATATGGTGCCGAATCACAGTTCAAAGGTGATGGTAAGAGTACTGTGGACAAATATCCTGTTTTCTTGTACTATAGGGTCTTTACAATATAATGTGCCTTGTGGCAACTGTTTGTTGTGATTTGGTGATATATAAATAAAATGCAATTAAATTTTCAACTTCCGAGATTTGAGCTGTATAACACACTGCATTACAACCTCATACAGTTATAGCAAATATTTTTTCTTGCCAGGCATCAGTAAATTGTTTGAATCTTTCTACTCTAGCTCATATGTAAAGTTCTTTCTACAACACATCTCATCTATCCATGAAGGCAGATGGCAGACTCCAAACTCAGCTAAAACTTAGCCCTAAAAATCTTAGAAGCATGGTGTCTAACCACATACTTACTCTGGCTGGCATTACCTGGGCTCCCACTGACACTGTGAGGAATCTTGGAGTCATTTTTGACCAAGATAATCCACACGTCTTAAACAAATATGTAGGATTGTTTTAGTGCATTTGCACAATATCTTTAAAATTAGAAACATTCTGTCCCAAAGTGATGCTGAAAAACTAGTTCATGCATTTTTACTTCTAGGCTGGACTACTGTAAGGTATTCTAGGGTGTTCTAAAAGCTCCCTGAAAAGCCTTCACTAGATTCAGAATGCCACAACATATTTCTCCCATATTGGCTTCATTGGCTCCCTGTTAAATTCAAGGTTTCTTCCTTTTAAAAGGGAGTTTTTGCTCCTAGGGGGGTCATCTGGTTATTGGGGTTTTCTCTTTATTTTAGTGTCTTTACCTTATAATATAAAGTGCCTTGAGGTGACTGTTGTTGTGATATGCTGCTATATAAATAAAACTTAACTGAACAGAACTGACCTATCCAACCAGGACTGGAGCCCAGTTGTCATAGTGTGAGCAGTTGTCACCAGGTTGCCAGTCTATAACACGGTTAAACCGGACAACTACACATTTTCACGCCCTCACTTACACAGCCAATTTGGAAACACCAAATAAGTAAGCATGTATCTTTGGACTGTGGGCTCCATGCAAATATCACCCAGTTGACAAGGAGGTTTGAACTCACAATTTTCTTCCTGTGAGGTAATAGTGCTAGCCACAGTGCTGCACCAAAGTCAGTCATATAGAAAAGAAATACTAAAAAAAAAGTAAAATAATTTCTAATTATTTGCAATTATATATGCCAGTCAGTTTCTATGTACTTTAGCACTGTATTACATATAAGACTTAACTGTATATCTTACACAATAATTTACCTACTACATCGGCTTACTGAGGCTAGTATGAAGGAACATACAGTGTCTGCTTGTCTGTGCTTTGTTTCCTTTGTAGCATCTATTTACCAAAATAATTAAGGAAAAATAGAAAATTATTAAAATATGACTGCTTCAAATCAACTCATTTAAAATTTGGCAGCTTAATCTAAAAAAAATTTTTTTTTTAAAATTTGCTTGCTTCTTTTAAAATGACTTTCAGTTGATTTAGTTGAGTGGAGAAAATGAGAGAAAGAGGACCATGCATGGAGAAAAGAGTTTGAGAAGACAAAGAGAGTCTTAGAGTTTGGGAGGATGCCTGAGAAGAAGTGTACTGGTACCAGTTTTCAAGAACAAGGGTGATGTGACATAACTACAGAGGGACAAAGAAGATAAGCCATACCATCAAGATATGCAAAGTATTTGTTGAAGCTAGGATGAGAAGAGATGATCAGTCAGCAGCAGTGTCATTTCATGCCATTAAAAATTGGCAATGGACTGTTGGTGGAGAAGTATACAGAATCAGCTGCACTATGTCTTTGTGGCTCTAGAGAAAGAATATGATGGGGTGCCAAGAGAGGAACTGCAATATTGTCTGAGGAAGTCAGGAGTACCAGAGAAGTGTGTGAGGATCAGGCAGGACACATAATGAGGACAGTGAGGAAAGTGTTGAGGTGTGCAGGAGGAGTGACAGATGGGTTCAAGGTGGGGGTGGGATTACATTAGGGATCCACTCTCAGACCTTTCTTGTTTTTGCAGTGGTGATGGACAGGTTGACTGATGAGGTCAGCCGGGAGACTTCATGGTTTATGATGTTTGCAGACAACTGTGATCTGTAGCGAGAGTAGGGAGCAGGTGGAAGAGAGTCTGTAGAGGTGGAGGTATATACTGGAGAAAACAGGAATGAAAATCAGTAGAAGCAAGACAGAATATATGAATGTAAATGAGCAGGAGACAGAAGAAGAAGATGCAAGAAGCAGCGGTGTTGAAGGTGGACGAGTTTAAATACCTGAGGTCAACCATCCAAGCAATGGACAGTGCAGAAGAAGAAGAAGAAATCCATAATAATTCTGTAGAGCAGTGAAGACAAGAATAAAGGGAGGGGTGAGTGGGTGGACACAAGTGTCGAGGTGATTTGAGAAGAAAGGACAGCAGCAAGAGTAAAAGAGAAGGCTTACAAGATGGTAGTGAGACCTGCTATGACTTGGAGACAGTGGCACTAGCAGAAAGATTGGAGGCAGAGCTGGAGGTGGCAGCTGGAGTTGAAGAATGTAAGATTTTTATTGGAAGTTACCAGGATAGACAGGATTGGGAATAAGCATATCAGAGGTACAGCTCAGGTTAAGCGGTTTGGAGACAAAGTTAGAGCGCCACGGTTAAGATGGCTTGGACATGTACAGAGGAGGATGTTGAATATGGAGCTGCCAGGCAGGAGGAAAACAGGAAGATGACAAAAAAGATTCATGGATAAGTTGAAAGAAGACATGATGTCTTCGTGTGACAGCCAACCTACCAACTGCGCAGAGGAATTTAGTTCTGGATCGCTAATAAATACAACATGGATCTATTTTTTTACTCTAACGTTGTAGGTTTATGTGATTTTGAATCATTTACCATTATTCACTGTCCTTTTACTTTCACACTTTTCTTATGTTACATTTGCTATACATGAATTTTAATAGTTAAGCTGTGCTCTAAAAGAAATGACACATGTAAATGACTATAAACCAAAAAAGGTGTATTTCATATACTGCATAGCTGCACAGCTACTGTATATGTAGCTATATTTTTCCCTTTAAAGAGTGTAAGAGATGATGGGGATGGTTTAAAAAGAGGGAGATGTTTGCTGTGTCTAAAACTAGAGCACAAACAATAAAAGGTAAACTGTGACATCTGGTTCTTGTCATTTTAATCCTCTCTGACATGCAGCTCACCTGAACACTGCTCAAACCACTGTCTTCACACTGTACAGAAAAAAATACTTGCAACAGCTTAATATTCTCTGTCTAAAGTTTAAATTGCTTCTCTATTTGTAACACGTTCTTTTTGGTTTGTGTAGGCTGAACTGAATATGGGGATAACCATGAATAATAGCTTTCACAGAGATCAGTGAACTTACATTAAATAATCATTGAATGCATGTAATAATCTATGCAAAATAATAATATTATACATAATAATATCACTTCTCATTTGCTGCAAATGTAACTTAAATAAATTAAAATAAGTATAGACTGATATCTATATATATATTTTAACTTGCCAAGCTTTGACTGTTCTGTTTTTTTTCGCAGATTTCCAAAACATAAAACTGGTGACAGGCAGCCTGGCCTACTCTATGAGCACTGTGTTTATTGTAGCCCCAGTTTGTATTGTAGCTCGATGCAAATCTGCCTGTCTTGGTTTTATAGGATCTTGTTGAATTTTTTTTAGATAGCTCAGTCTTCATAAGCATCTCCATAAAGGGGGCAGAATAAGGTAAGATAATACTAAATCTTTTAAAATAGTGATGTTTCGTATTTTTTGTTATCATTTACTTCTCCCATTGTTGAGAATGGATTTCATATTTAAAAAAAATGTGCACTCCAGTATCTGCGTCTGAGACTTTTAAAATGTCCTCATATATTAAAATAACATAAGTTCCAGAAATAAAAACATTTTCACTCTACAGCTAATTAGGCACAAATGAATAGCTTGTGTGTTGGCGAAGCTGCAGAGTACTGAATGAAAACATATTAAAACACAGTTTCTTCATGATGTACTTGAAAAACTAACAGAGCTGAGGGGAGAGAGACAGGACAAAAGACATGCTGTGGAAGAGAGCCAGAGATTAATAATAATGATTAAATACAGAGTGAAGTATAAGTATATATTACGTGCTTATTTCATAGGGAGAGTTAATCAAATGTATATTAAGTGCAATTGGCTGACCTGTTGTTAAGTAAAATTATTACAATCTTAAATTATAAATGCAATTAATATTTTGATGATTTTTATTTGTTATATGATTTCAGAGATCAAGCCTTATGGTTTAGATTGATACACCTGCTAAAACTAGTGTGTGTGGGGGGGGGGGTCAAGACAAATGTTATCCAGCAGAAATACAGAGTCCTTCGTTAATGTTAATACACAGCTTATTCAGATTTCAGACATAACAGGATATATATCTGAAATCCTTTCTGCACCAAAAACATCACTGATAACTCTTCATGAGAGAGAGAGGATGGCTGCTGGATGTTGCATCCAGGTGGAACAGTGATGGATGTATCAAGTATCAAAGCATTGCTGGACTCAATGGAGGCTGGACATGTCTGTATGTGTGTGTGTGTATATGTGTCTCTGTGTGTGCTTTGGGGGTAGGGGTGTATGTAAAGCCCATCTTCAGGGATTGATCTCCTAGAGAACAAAGAGGAGCGTACACACAGGCAACCCCAGAGCGCAATCCAGTAGAAATAATATGATCATTATAATGCAATTACTGACACTTAGACTCTCTCTCCCAGAAGTGTGTGTGTGTGTGTGTGTGTGTGTGTGTGTGTGTGTGTGTGTGTGTGTGTGTGTGTGTGTGTGTGTGTGTGTGTGTGTGTGTGTGTGTGTGTGTGAGGTGAAGAAGAGGGGACCCTGCCAGTGACCACTGATGCTAAGTGACCTTATGTCCCACTGTGAGCCTCTGCAGGTGCAGGATGTACAGCTTTATGGGTGGTGGGTTGTTCTGTGCAGGCGTGAGGAACATCCTTCTGATTGTTTCCACAGCAACCGATTACTAGATGCAGTATTGGCAGTCACCAACTACATGCACCAGGGCCTGTGGTGTTACTGTATGCTGGGGAAATGCTTCCCTCAGAATGACACCACTGGTAAGTATAAGCAATATAGACTATACAGACTGTTAATTATTTTTATGTAAGCTGTACAAACATTTCTGAAAGATGAAGTTGTTCCAAAGACACTTTTTTTTTATTGAGAACCTTCAATAATGTTTCAAACCAAAGCAAAGCATCAAACATTTTTATCTTGTAACCTGCATGTTGTATATATGCATACATTATGCATGATGCTGCTCAGCTGTAAGTCAAGACTTTGTATTTAACATGAGAATCCCAAGAACAGGCATCCAGTGCTGACAGTAGCTAAACTGTGGCCCTGTTAAAAAAAAGGTGTCACAGAGAAGCTGAGTAATTCAGAATTAAAGATAAGGAGGTGTTCACCACTCTGTGAACGACTGTCTGGGCGAGTAGTTCCACAATTTAGAAATAATGTTTCACAGTTTTAAATTGTGTTTAGGGAGTTCCTCATCTGTAGTAATGTCAGCTGAGCTCTTCAGATCCTCATTCACCACTACATTAAAAATAGATGAGATAATGGATGATATGAGAAATACTTTATTCATATCAGATTTGGGAATTTTTTTACAGCAATTATTATTAATACTAACAATATCCATCCATCCATTCTCTTCCACTTATCCTGTTCAGGGTCGCGGGGGTCTGGACATACTCTGCCTCTCGCTGACGCAGGGCGAGAGGCAGAGTACACCCTGTACAGGTCGCCAGCCTGTTGCAGGGCCAACACAGAGATTCATTCACATTCACACCTATGGGCAGTTTAGGATCACCAGTTAACCTAACCCCACTAACTGCATGTGTGTAGACTGTGGGAGGAAACCCACGCAGACCTGGGGAGAACATGCAATCTCCACACAGGGAGGCCCAGGCCAAGGTGGACTCGAACCCAGACCTTCTAGCTGTGAGGCACAGTGCTAACCACCACACCACCGTGCTGCAATAATAACAATAATAATAATTATTATAATAATAACAATAATAACAGTGCACAGTGCAGGCTTTTAATATATTTGACATATTTGAGTGTAACTATTTTTTATTATTTTTTTATTTATGTGAAAATAGTACAACTGTAGCATTCATTTCATTGCTCATTGTTTAATTTCATTTCAAGTCAAAATGCAAAAACTTTTACAATAAAACGTTGACCTAATGAAAGTTTATTTATTTGCCTTACCAAAGTCATATTTAAAATCTCCATATATCATTCCCTATAAGCCTGTACATTGTCAGTAAAAACAATGGCAGCAAGAAGCATAGCTTTAATGAATAGCTCTATATACCTTTAGTATCAGTTTGACCCTCAGATCAATCTATTCACCTTCAAATTGATAATTTATATGGTACTATCTGTCAACAATAAACACTAGACTTATAAAAGTCATAGTTTCTAAGTTATAACGCTTTTTGTCAATTTTAGACCAATAAATAAATAACATTAACCTTGAAGACCTTGGAGGATGTAATTTTAATGGACTGTTAACATGACCCCCCTCCCCCACACACACACACACAAAGTTTTATCAGAATTCATTCAAAACCTTTTTCTCTATCATGTTTACTTTTTGAATAACACGCATGCTCACAAACACAAAAAAAAAAACATAACCTGGTGGATGTAATAATAATATCAACATCAATATCTGGCAGAGGATCAGGTGCCAGATATTATCATGCCAGACAGATATATATGAATCATGTAAATTACTCTGTAGTGGAAGTCACTGTATGGAGTCAGGATCACCTCTGAAAACCTGAAAACAATAAGCATGGTTCATTGCTGCATCCACAAATGCAAGTTAAACAATAGCATGCACAGCAAAAGAATATATGCCATGTCCTGAGGACTAAAAGTACAAGGGACCATCAGCGCACAGTTCAAAAGAAGTTCTGTGATATTATATGTTGGGATCTTTGCACTTTATTGATAACCTGCATGTTTGAGAAGGCCTCATTAATGCTGAACAATATATTCAGATTTCGGAGAAACACATACTCCCATGTTTTTAAAGGAAGGCCTTGCTTATTTCAGCAAGACAATGCCAAACTACACAGATCTGTTTTTCTGGCAAAACCACATAATTTTTTTTAGATTTCTAGAATGTGCACTTCAACTGGTAGCAGCAAATCTAGTAGCTCTGATATTTACTCAAACTTTTACTTTATTGTTGTTCTATTTTTTATAGATTTTTTTTTCGGAGGGGGGCAAGGACTGATGGATACTTCTGTGTACTCAAGAGAAGAGCTTTTTTTCATTTAGCAAATCTGGAAGATCCCACCCTATTCCAGAGATAAAGATGTGTTTTCATGGTTGCCATGCTGGTGCAAAGGTGGAAGGTTGGAAGTGGAATTGTCAATTTTCTGCCCAACAAAAGTGATGAGCTGGAGATACTGGTGAAGACTCAGAAACTATACTATGAGTGCAGGCTCATGCGTTTCACTGAAACATGATTGAATCAAAACATCTTGGACTCTAATGTGGATCTACCAGGTTTCACCCTCACGGTCAGACAGAGATGCTAAAACCAGTGGCAAAAAAAAGGTGGGGTTGTGGCTTTATTTGTGATCCTGCATGTATCACTGTCAAGGAGAAGATGTGTTGTCCTGGTGATGAATTGTTGGTGGTTGGTGTCCCACTATGTTGTGTACCAAGAGAATTTAATCATATCATATGTGCTTTCTGTTTAATCTGTGCGCTAAAAACTGCCTTCAGTTCATCAAAAATTAAATAACATTTTTTAGGTGTTCATTTGTTTCTTTTGGATTGGCAGGTTTGGAATTTACATCAAAAGTAATAACGTATTATCTTTCTGCTACATCTTTCATTGACTTGTTAACAATGCCCAGACAGGGTCACACCTCAGATCATTCTCATTGTTGACTTCCATTGACCCCACAAGTGACTCCTATTGACCTTTGACCTTGTCCACAGCTCACTTAGACGTCGCCTGTGCCCTGATGATCCTCTCTCTTCTGGCCTGTTTGTCGGCATCATCACTGGCATTATGGCCTTGATCCATTACTCCTCTTTCGACAGGTTTGACAAAACCTTTGCTGCAGGCATATTGTTCTTCAGCTCATGTAAGTATTGTTTCTTTACGTGATTCTGTTGTTTTGCATGAGCTGTAATTTGAATTTGATTGAATTTGATTTGACCTTAAATGACACCAACCATCAATCATTGAGGCAAAGGGCAGGTTTTTGAAACATAATACTAAAAGGGATGTAGTCATCACAAACAAATGATCTTGTAATTATTCCATTATCAGCACAGTTTCACAACAAATCGTACATGCTTATGTTAATAAAAGACCTTATTCATGTCTCAGAGGCAGCATTAAGCTTCTAGTTTAAAGCTTTATTTTGCCTAATTTGGAGTGGCTTTATTCAGTAAAAATTATAGAATTTGTTGTTGCTGTTTTTCTCTTACTAAAGTGAGTTCCTGCTAACATTACAAATACCACTGCTAAGCACACAGCAACAACTTTGAATATTTGTACAATCTTTTAATATACATATATATATATGTTTTCCTTTACCCTTTTTCTGCAAAGGGTTTTAGTCTTTCTAGCAATGTCTGCGTACTTTGGTGTAACTATTAACTACTACAGAAAATGCCATGGAAACTGGAGGTTCTCCTGGTCATTCATCATTGGATGGGTGTTAGTGGTGCCTACTTTCGTTTCAGGTAAACTTGCAAACCAATACACCAAACTGCATTAGCCTGTCTCACTTTCACAAAACTACCATCATATTCTTTAGTTTGTCTGAGTCAACAGTCAACTAATGCATGCAGTGAATGAATTGACAATATGACCCAATAATGTACCATGGCCATAGCTAGCATATTAAATTAATACTGCATGCATTTGCTAAAGAAAACAAAAACTGCAGAGTGTAACATTACCAAACAGCATGGCCTGAGCAGAATCAGTGCAGCTAGATGTTGGTTAATTCACAGTAAAGCAGCTGAATCAATGATGTGACATTATCAGTAAGTGATGCTTTTAGTAAGTGCTTGTCTTGGATTCTTTCACCATGCTGTGAGTACCTGCTGATCAGCAGGCTTTCCACTATACTGAATAAGAAAATGGTTTGGAGGGAGACATCATTCATATTGTGAAAATACCACTATGTTAAACTGTTTAGCAAATATCAGGAAAAAATCCAAGTAGATGAGCTTGGACAGTCAAATGTAAGAAGTGATAAACAACAAGAATACTTTTATGTCTATGGTATTATTTCATGGTTTGCATGCATTAACTTTATATGCAAAACAACCAGCAGAACAATGTGAAGTGTTTAATGTCTATGGTTTTGTATACACTACACACATTTTTCAGTATTACTGTGTACCACACAATACAGATAGCTTAGTTCAATGATGTGACAAATGAAAGTTCATCTGAGGGTGACCTAAAATGCAAGTTTACTGAAAGCTATGTTCTTTATTATGAATGGAAAAACAGTCTTTAATACACCAGAAAATAGCAATTTATCACCATGTTCATGTACTGCTTTCAATTAAACTGACACAAATCACACACACATATAAAGCTACAAATCTAATGAGTCTAAACATGCAAAGCCCACAAAATACATTAATTCACACACAACACTTTTCCTAATTGAAATTTTGAAGAAAAGATTTACATATATATATATATATATATATATATATATATATATATATATATATATATATATATATACATATGTGTGTGTGTGTGTATGTATATATATATATATATATATATATATATATATATATATATATATATATATACATATATATATATATATACATATGTGTGTGTGTGTGTATGTATATATATGTATATATACATACATATATATACATATATATATATATATATATATATATATATATATATATATATATATATATATATATATATATATATATATGCAGGGACAATTTTCTGATGGAAAGTACTAACTCACAAATGACAAAAAACAACATCCACAAATAAGCAACACATTCTGATCCTGACCTGCACCAAGACTCTGTTTGGATTCCGCATGGACACATGAATGCCTCTAGAACTTGAATGATCAAAGTTTAAATAATTTCAATAAAGTACTGCGTGTTTCTTCCCTTTCCTTCACATACACACAGAGACTGCATTTTGTTCTTGTTCTCATAAAGTTTGTGTGTATGTATTCTTCATCTGTTTTCACATGTTCAGCTGTTTCATGTCAGAAGGTAGATTGTTGATCAATGTTGTTCCCCACACTTATGCTTTATCATAATCCCATAGCATTCTAATAAAAATATCTATTAAATTGTATTTTAAAAGCCAAATGCAAAGTTAAGGATAAATTCAAGATATATGCTTTTATGAATATAATACTGAGCCCTAATTATATAATAATAAAACAATTTCCCTCTTATTTGTGGAGCTACATTAGGAAAAGCACAAGCCACTGACCTAATTTCAAGCCTGGTATTTTAATATCATACAAATTATGTGCAATAAATTTAAAAAATGCTGTAGCAGAACGAACCTTTAAGGCCTTTTATGTATCCGAGGCCAAACGATGTGGACTAGCTTTTCTCCTGTAGACGTAGCTGCGTTACCCAACCAGCACGGCTGTATTGACAGTTATGAACCAAGTATTACCCGACGCTGCAGGAGTGTGACGCACTACTTGGCAGTCTCAACATTTGACTTAATGAAATGGCCACAAAAAACCGCTGAATTGCTTTTTAAGAACGGATCGTTTCAATTCCATTACTGTTGATTCATTTACTTTCTAATTTTCCTCTAAGAGCAGCTTGTTATCCCGGTGCATTCCACAAAAGGGACTGAAGGTCTCCAGGTGCAGCAGGATTACCTCTGTCCGCTTGGCCATTGTGTTTAAAGGCCCCTGTTTTCTACTTTATTTCTTTCTGACTGAGTTTTCTGAAGGATTCCTACAGGGAACACATCCGGATATTAGCCCTATATGAAATGTAAAGGGGAGTTAAGTAGCATTAGATCAGGTAACAGACATATGTACAGTCTCAATCGTACCAAGGGTGTTTGGCTTCCATCCAGTTATATTAATTTATATGCTGAGCCTCCATTCTTAACAACTCTATGCACACTAACGCAGCAGAGCAGCGCTTTTCTAGCATAACTGACTCTCAGTGGTTAATTTCTTCTCCCTCCATCTGATCAAATAGAGTTCCTGTCCTCCGGTCCAAGGATTGCAACTTCCGCTCTAACATCTCTCTTAATCGCCTAATAGCATTGCAGCATGAATTCTGCCTACATTAAGACACTTTCACATTAAGCGGACTGATTGGAAATGTGATGACAACACCATATCAACAAATTATAGCGCAGCGCTTTCTATCCTAAATGGGCACAGGAGCGGTACTTGTACTCTCCCAGATTTCAATACCGACAATTACAGCCAATTTGGGCGGAATGACAAAACAGACCTGTAGCAGCCTATCCCCCTGTGGCACAAGCTAAGTCACTTAATTCAAAAAGTACTAATACGAAGGAAGAGTGCTGAAATTGTTTCACTGAATGTCTCGGACAAAAACACTGCATGTGGTCAAAGGAAATCACTGAGGCCCATTCACAGGAGTAGAGTCCAGGTGAAATCCTGAATGTGTATGGTACGCAAATGAAATACAGCAATTCTAATTTAATACCTGAGTTTACCAACAGGCACGTGTGAACTGAATCTCCTTCTATGGCTTATATTAAAATGGGAGAAGGCACAGGACCACCGAGGCAGAATTATTCACCACGGGGAGAACCCACACCGCAGCTGAAGCTACTGCGTTATGCATATTCAGGCTGTATAATTTATTTTTTAATATTACAATTCTATCGATTTAGTTTTATTAACATTTTACAGAAGTAAATCGTATAATGGTGTCATATGTAATAAATCCAAAAATTCACACACTCGTTTGTTCCCAAGGTGTTCGACCAAAGTTCAGAGGTTCAGGAGGTTGATCGCGCTTACAGCTTAACGGTCCTGCAAACGTGGTTAGTAAAAATCCACGTTTAAAATAAATAATAATAATCATAATAATCATAATAATAAATGCAATAAAAAATCGTAATATCATTTTTATGCTCTTACGAAGAACACTTTGTTTGTGCTCGAAGTTGCCGGATCTCAGTGCGGTCATTAAACATGACTTGCGCAATGCATGGCACCCAAGCTACTACTGGTGAGAGCCTGGTGACTCTTAGAGTGGCAGTGACCGATATATAGTACTGAATATAGTATATAGATATACAGTGACAGTATAGGATATTGTTTGCAGTATCTGGGGTTAAATAAATAAGGGGAAATGCAATCAATTTCAAAAGAAATGAAATAAATAAATAAAATGATAGTAGGACCCTTTCTTTAGTAAGGGTCCTCCGACTGCAAAATGTTACTACGCTGTTGGATGTTGGCAGGTTCCTTTCATCTGTGACCTTATTATATTGTTGTCTTGTAAATTATTTTTGCAATGTGTACAAAGTTTTTGGGACGAGTATTTATGTCGCTCTTTTTCAATAGCAATAGTGTAGAATATTTTCAGTAACCACAATTACAGCACAAATGACTGGACTAAAGTTCCGTAAATATATGTGCAGTATTTCCCCATTTTATAAATGAAAACAAAATACTTTCCTACAAAGAGAAGCTTTAAAATCTACAATTTGTACATCCATACATTACGCTCCTGCTACTTGTTTATATTCTATGACCGGCAAAACAAACAAAAAAACAAACAAAAGAAATCTCTTTATAAAAGATGTTAAGGACTGAACTGCCAGGAGACTGTACCAAATTTTACAAAAGATATACCGTACAGATCAGTCTATATTTAGGCTAAATACAGAATACTGCTTTTACTAGGATATACGGCCAAAACAGCGTGGTTGCTGGGCGACCATCTAAACGCAGCTATACCCGACGATTCCCAGATGGACTTTCAGTTGCTTTCCAAATGAACTCTGGTCACAGGTGCGCTCCTATCTGGACCCCCCACCCACGCCCCACAAAAAACGCCATGAATCTGTCTTAACCAATCAGAGTGAAAAATCTAGTCCCCCGCGGCGCCCGTCCGCCCATCGAAAGCCCTAATTGGCTGATGCGCAAACCAGTATCCCCAATCCGGCACTGTCTCTGAATAAATACTTGTTGCAAATGTTCCCTCCCACTGCTATCTGTGTAATGCTCAGCATAGTGTCATTCACTGGTCACACACAGGGTACGCATTTTAACCTGAGGGAGGCTTGGAGGGAAGAGACAGGTGTTGATGCAGGTTTAAAGGCAAGGAAATAATAAATCCAAAGTAACACCATGAGTATGAACTACACATCTGCGGCACCCACACAGAGGTCGACGTCGTTTTTCATTGAGGACATCTTATTGCACAAACCTAAACCGCTGCGAGAGGTTATTCCCTCGCCGTTCTGTAGCTCCCTGGCCTCCCGGATGCCTATCCTGGAGTATGGATATCCACTGATGCCTACCCCAATACTGGCGCCACATCCGCACCATCCTCTCCACAAACCGGAGCACCACCAGTACTTCTTTACATCTGGTAAGCAAGAGAAAACCAGAGGCAGAGGTCTGGAATAACAAGAAAACAGTCACATACATAGTATGCTATTATCTGGACAATGCTATAGTTTATTATTAAGCTTCATTTAGAGGAAAATAGACATATCTGAATCATTTATAAAGCTTAGTTGTTTAATTTTCACTTCATGTATTTTCCCTATCTATTCTACTGTCTGATTAAGTACATTGAAATTATAAAGTCGATTCTAACATGTGGGTTTTCTATTTAATTTTAGTAATTTCACACTTTTGAAATGGGCAATTATATTTCAGTTAGCCCACTGTGTAACTAGTAACGCTAAACTGGGTAACACTTTTTATATTCACAAAGTTTTAATCACCAAACTAATATTCATTAGCAATACGTAACTGAACGAGTAGACCAACATAACAT
>JAMQGT020003395.1:0-17500 GCA_024447675.2 Pterophyllum scalare
ATGTTATGTCCTTCTACTGACTCCGTTGCATTGCTGAAGGATTCTGGGAGGACGAAACTATCTGTACTCAGACAAGGGGAGATTAAAGTGTTATTACTATTATTTTGGCGAATAAAGTGCACTTTTGTCCATTTTTACCTAGAAAAACATCGAATATTTTCAACTGAGATAATTTAGGTGTAAAAACATTAAGCAAATTTGGAGCAAAATGTAATCATGTGTATTTGTGTCTCCCCTCTCGTGTGAACTTACGTATTACGGTCCCACGTGTGAAACTGTACGCCATGAATTTATGTCTGTAAACGCTATAAAGTGCTAATTAAATCCCAAAAATGTTGTTTGGAAAAGAAGTGCCATGGCGGCGTTTGGAGGGCATGTGGTTTGGGATTTATACGGCCGAAGAGATAAGGTGAGGCTGCTGTTAGCTTCTGGCTATGCGCTAAACAAAAACAACATGCCTGCGAGCGGCAGCATGATAAAAAGTTGTGCCTTCTCACAAAAGTGGAACATTTAGCTTCTAGTTGCTGTGTTATTGTTATAATTGTATGACAGGATTCAGCTGTAGAAGGTATAAATGACTGTCGGAAAATATGTGAACTGCCCTTTAACTAAATGTCTTCCAAAATAGCCAACAAAAACTTAACAGAATAACATCAGTCACTGAGGAAATGCCCTCTTAGTGCTGTGTCTGTCTGTTGGTGATACTGATGTTGGCTGATGTATTGGTGCATTTCTGATAATATATGATTGCATTTTAATCTCTCTTATCTAGGAAGTTGAGTGTGAAGGCCATCACTAACTTCAGGGTCCTGGATGGTGTTGGGAATAGCAAACAGCCTGTACGATCTTGGCTCTAGGACCAGCAGACACCAAAGAGGTATATCCCTAAAGTCCTCTGATTTAATGACACGTGTCACAGATTACTTCCGCTGCATTTTGTTTCCTGTTTAAATTTGATGTCTGTACAGCAAAGGTTTCAGAAAAGTTATGCTTCATGTCTTAGTGTCTGCTTGCCCAGGTGTGTTCAACCTGCTGTTCAGGATTTCAATAACTGCCCAGGCCACCTTGGACATATAGAGTTACCTCTACCCGTATACAATCCATTGTTCTTCGATGTAAGCATTTCAGAAATTGGCATATACCTGAAGACCAGTGCAGTGTTAAGTCTTATCTTTCTCGCCCTTCAACATCTGCACCAGGCCTCTCTCGTCCATGAGAAACTCTACCTGCTGATCCGGGGCTCGATGTTCATAGTGTGTCGCATGTTAGCATGTTCCCCGAGCTGCCATGCACCTGCTGCTGAACCAGCTCGAGTTGCTGGACCACGGAGCCTTGCAGGAGGTCTACCAGATCGAGCAAGTTCTCGACCAGGATGGGGTTTTCATGCCCTTAAAAGCGGCATTAAGTTCACAACCAAGCGTGTAGCTGGAAGGGGGGTGAACGTGCTCCTGTGATGGAGTCTTTCACTGTGCTTTGTCATCACTGTGCAATGTTCCTCTCTTCATATTTGATTGATTCATTTGTGTGTGTACAGTTCCTGGAGGAGAACGCCAGAAGCTACTGTCGATGAGATTGTAAATGTGCTGCGGGAGTTTACAGACGCGATAGTTGGAATGAATGTGGGAAGTTCAGAGAACACCAAACCTGTGAGTACACGCTTGCAAACGTATAAAGAAATGCATGCGCACATTTTGTGAATGATCTGAAACACATGTAAATCATATTGCAATGTGTCAGCTATACCCTTTATTCCACCTGATTTTTGTGTGCTTGTTTTTCAGATTAAGCACTTGGTTGAAAAGAAGGGCAGTCTGATAAACGACTTCTGGAAGATCCAAATGAAAACCAGGAAGTGTCCTCACTGCGGGTAACTCGATTTACAGCCTGCAGTCTACTGACTACTGCCAGTATCAAATAAATAAACACCTACATGAAAATGTTCCTCTTGAAACAAGCTTCATTTTGATATAAATTTTATAATCCAAATGCCTCAATAATACGTTTTTATTAATACAAAAAGATCAATGTTCTGTATTCGGAAAAGTCAGTGTCAGGATTAGCGTTTCGATGGACTCTGGCAGAGCCGCGGGCGGAGGCCAGCACTTCACCTCAGAATGCCAAATGCTGCTCACGAAGGAATAATTTGAAATTTTGTGACCTGTATTTTGAGCTGTATTTGATCAAAATCAGTTGCGATTTACACCCACACAACACACCGACAGGTTGGCTATTTATGCTCTGTTACGAAGATCTGAGTTGTGAAGTCGAGTCAAAGCTCAGTCATCCATCAGTGTGATGTTGGTCACCTGGGGGCAGCCTTATTTACTGAGGTTTACCTGTGAGCACAGTGAGGCTTTGTTTTCTGCACAGTCCACTCTACTCCTGCTGATATGTTTAATACTAATGGTTATTTATGCTAAACTGTGTGTGTGTGTGTGTCTGTAGTTGTGGCAGGTCTACAGTGCGTCGTGAACACAACAGCAAGCTGATTGTCACGGTGCCATCAGGAGCAAAAACCAGTGAAAAGACTGCAGGTGATCAGTGTTGAGAGGGAAAGGAAGCTGCCAAGTGCAGAAACACAACAGAGTTTGTGTCTGTTAGCACGTTCTGTTTTAACTCGTATTTTTTTTTTGCATTTTCCTCTGATCCCCAAATGGTGTCTCCTTGCAGAAGAGCTGATGGCTGGAAAGAGAGTCTACATGACTGCCAGTACTGCTCGAGAGCACGTCAACAAACTGTGGGAAAAAGAAGGTAGGCCAGAAATAAAATGTCCAGATTACATGTTTAAAGCCACAGTAAGAAAAGCTGTTCTCAGCCACTGCCACCAAACATGCACAGGCATATTTATTTACATGCGTCTTTTGTGCTAAAAGGACAATCCTAATTTTGAGCCGCATGTGAGATTTAAAATCCACAACTCAACCTGTTACTTCCTGCACAGACTTTTCTTTATACTACTCCTCCGATCTAGTCTGAAAACACACGTGATTGGCCAAAATCTCCCTCCAAGCGGAGTGAGAAGTTGATTAGATGCATGTTTGGCTTTTACTATTGCTTATTTATGTTGTCAGTATAGAACGATTTTCATAGAAGTGCACACTTATTAAGTACTGTCTTCATGTTGGGTCATCTTCCCAAAAGTGTTCAAACTCGGGGCCACATTCGCTAAGTGGGGCAAATTAATGTGAGGTTGCCAATGTAAAAATAAATAAAATCCACCAGTGGGAGTGGAAAGATCTGCAGGTGATCTGCTAACAATGCACTAAGTTATAAACAAAGATGCAGCCAGTTCATTTAAACAATGATCAGCTTTCTACTAAGAGCAGTGCAGATAAGTGGGATCAACAAAGGAGCAGACCCGATGAGGCTGTGAGTCATCTACTAACTACTATAATAATGTTTAAGTGCACATTTTTCTCTGGAAACAGCATGGTAGTTCAGCATCAGTGAGAGGCAGCTGAAGAAGAATTAATATGTGATATGATGTGAAGACCAACTTGTCTTTTAGATTTTGCACAGATGTCCGATTCCAAATAAATGAACACAACTGTCACAACCACATTAGACACAAAATAAACATGCAGTTTTGCCCTTAAATTCAACACAATTTGCAGTAAGCTGCACGCTGCAAACCTCAGTAAATCATGTTTGTGTGATGCATTTAAAATTTTGCGCTTTGTTTTTCTTTCCCCAGGTTTCTTCCTGAAGTGTCTGTTCTCTGGGCTGGAGGGGGGCATGGGGTCAAAAGAAGGAGGAAGAGTTTTCTACCCTGACCTCTTCTTCCTGGAGCTGCTTGTGGTCCCACCATGCAGGTATAAGATGAGCATGTACACAGAGCCACTGGCAATATCAAGATGGCAGATTAGCGGAGAGTGCTTCTCTTGCACCTATCAGCTGTTTTTACTTTTGTACATGCAGTTTATTTAGTGTGCTGATTCTGCTGCGTGTCAAACACATACATTCCTCATCTCCTCCCTGTCAGGTATCGCCCAATCAATCGCCTGGGTGACCAAATGTTTACTAACGGTCAGACAGTCAACATGCAGGCTGCCATGAAGGACTGTGACATCATAAAAAAACTCCTGGCTTTCATAGCTGGTGAGAAGAACACTGAGCAGACAGAGGTGAGTCAGAGATGATGAAACACTGAGCAGGTCCAGCTGAAGTACCAAGTTTCTCCGATGCAGACCATAACAGAGCAGCTG
Source organism: Pterophyllum scalare (assembly GCA_024447675.2). Lineage (NCBI taxonomy): Eukaryota > Metazoa > Chordata > Actinopteri > Cichliformes > Cichlidae > Pterophyllum > Pterophyllum scalare. Next base: position 4,206 of record JAMQGT020003395.1, read on the forward strand.
ATCCGATTCCTTTCAGGCTGTCGAAGAGACAGACCAGTCATTTCTGTCCGGGATCCCCGGAGCGACTTTAACAGATAAACTGTACAACATGTGGATCCGCCTGCAGAGCCACGTCAACATCGTCTTTGACAGCGACATGGACAAACTGATGACAGAGAAGTACCCTGGAATCAGACAGGTATCCCACTGCGCCCACGCGAGCGCGAGTACAGCTGATGAGTGTTTAGGCACGTTAACCTTACATTTTCTTATATTATGTTTCAGATCCTTGAGAAGAAAGATGGATTATTTCGGAAACACATGATGGGCAAACGAGTGGACTACGCTGCAAGATCTGTCATCTGCCCAGACATGTACATAGGCACCAACGAGATAGGAATACCTATGGTAAATCATATCAAAGAGGAGGAAATAAAAATCATATCAAGACTTGAGCTCAAAGTTTTCTGGCTCTTTTGCATCGTCATGCAGGTTTTTGCCACCAAGCTGACCTACCCTCAGCCAGTCACTCCCTGGAATGTGAAGGAGCTTCGTCAGGCCGTTCTCAACGGGCCCGACGTCCACCCCGGTGCCTCCATGGTGATAAACGAGGACGGCAGGAAAACCATCCTATCGCCTTCCTCCCTTGCACAGAGGGAAGCCGTGGCCAAGCAGCTGCTGACGCCCTCTCCAGGTCCACATAAGATGCCCATGAAGATCGTAAGTCACGTGCAGGGATTGCAGTCGCAGTCAGGTACAGGCTTAACCACCTCCCTGCGTGACCTCTCACTCTCTTCTGTTTTGTCTGCTCAGGTGAATCGGCACATAAAGAACGGGGATGTTTTGTTACTGAACAGGCAGCCGACTCTGCACAGACCCTCCATCCAAGCCCACTGTGCACGCATCTTACCAGGAGAGAAGGTAGTGACCAGCCTTCCCGGCTGTAGTTTATTCTGGAATTACTTTGATCTGTACTTGATCTCTGCTTGATCTCACAGGTACTGAGGCTGCATTATGCCAACTGTAAGGCATACAATGCCGACTTTGATGGTGATGAAATGAACGCACACTTCCCTCAAAGTGAGCTGGGCAGAGCAGAGGCCTACACGTTAGTCAGCACTGACCAGCAGTACCTCGTCCCCAAGGTACGTATGTGTACACAGACAGTACACGGAGGATTTACAAGTGTCAGTTTGCCTTAATGAGACTGCAGGTTTTACCTCCTCACTCTTCTCTATTCAGGATGGTAAACCTTTAGCAGGGCTGATCCAGGACCACATGGTATCAGGAACAAGGATGACAATCCGAGGGTGTTTTTTCACTAAAGACCAGTACACCGAGCTGGTGTACAGAGGACTGACGGACCGACTGGGCAGAGTGAAGTTGCTTCCTCCGGCCATCCTCAAACCACAGAGGCTATGGACTGGAAAACAGGTGAGTGAGCCTATTTTTGACATTCTGTTTTGGGTTTTAGTAGAAATTTCAATGTGTTAATAATTGTTTGTGTTGTACTCCATATAAGAAATAAACTATAAATAAGGAATTAATGGCTTTAATATCTCTGCTAGCTCAGTATTGCTATTGTGCCATCATTTTGGTGCTTCTCATAGGTGGTGTCGACCGTCCTGCTGAATGTAATCCCAGAGAAGGCTGTGCCTCTCAACCTGGTTGGCAAATCAAAAATTCCCAGCAAAGCATGGATCCAGGTCCCACCACGAGCCACTCCAGGGTATCAGTCTGATAGCATGTGTGACTCCCAGGTATATACACTCTTCAACTCAGATTAAAATAATTCATTAAATAATGGAGGCTAATAATTGTGTTATTTTGCTTTGATTAAGGGTATTTAAGCCATCATTAACCTCGTTATCTCCCATATGTCTTTGTGTCCAGGTGGTGATTCGTCAGGGGGAGCTGTTAGTCGGGGTTCTGGACAAAGCTCATTATGGCTCCTCAGCTTACGGTTTGGTCCACTGCTGCTATGAGCTGTATGGAGGAGAGACCAGCGGCAAACTGCTCAGCTGTCTGGCTCGACTCTTCACTGCATACCTGCAGCTATACAGAGGCTTCACTCTGGGTAAGAACCTGGATACAGATGCAAAGTTACACTATATTGTCAAAAATATTCACTCACCCATCCAGGTGTTCCAATCACTTCCATAGGCACATGTGTATAAACCAAGCACCTAGGCATGCAGACTGCTTCTACAAACATTTTGTGAAAGAATGGGTCGCTCTCAGGAGCTCAGGGAATTCCAGCGTGGTACCATGACAGGATGATACCTGTGCAACAAGTCCAGTCCTGAAATTTCCTCACTACTAAATATTCCACAGTCAGCTGTTTGTGGTATTCTAACAAAGTGGAAGCGATTGGGAATGACATCAACTCAACCACAAAGTGGTAGGCCGCGTAAAATCACAGAGTGGGGTCGGTGGATGCTGAGGGTCATAGTGCACAGAGGTCACCCACTTTCTGCAGAGTCAGTCACTACAGACCTCCAAACTTCATGTGGCCTTCAGATTAGCTCAAGAACAGTGTGTAGAGAGCTTCGTGGCCGAGCTGCTGCATCTAAACCTTACATCACCAAGCACAATGCAAAGCATCAGATGCAGTGGTGTAAAGCACGCCGCCACTGGTCTCTAGAGCAGTGGAGACGTTTTTTTCTGGAGTGATGAATCACACTTCTCCATCTGGCAATCTGATGGATGAGTCTGGATTTAGCGGTTGCCAGGAGAACGGTACTTGTCTGCCTGCATTATACCAAGTGTGAAGTTTGGTGGAGGGGGGATTATGGTGTAGGGTTACTTTTCAGGAGTTGGGCTCAGCCCCTTAGGTCTAGTGAAAGGAACTATTAATGCTTCAGCATACCAAGACATTTTGGACAATTTCATGCTCCCAACTTTGTGGGAACAGTTTGGGGATGGCCCCTTCCTGTTCCAACATGACTGCACACCAGTGCACAAAGCAGCAGCAGCTTGGTGTGGAAGAACTGGACTGACCTGCACAGAGTCCTGAACTCAAACTGACAGAACACCTTTGAGATGAATTATAGCAGAGACTGTGAGCCAGGCCTTCTCATCCACATCAGTGTCTGATCTCACAAATGTGCTTCTGGAAGAATGGTCAAAAGTTCCCATAAACACTCCTAAACCTCGTGGAAAGCCTTCCCAGAAGAGTTGAAGCTGTTATAGCTGCAAAGGGTGGACCCACATCATACTAAACCCTGTGGGTTAAGAATGGGATGTCACTCAAGTTCATCTGTGTGAAGGCAGCCGAGCGAATACTTTAGGCAGTTTGGTGTATTTGTTCCTCTCCTGAATGCTGTAAGCAGCTTATAATATGTCAGTAATATTCGGTTCCTTTTTTGGTCTGTGTGTCTAGGTGTGGAGGACATTCTGGTAAAACCAGGTGCCAACAAGCGGAGAAAAAAAATCATTCAAGAGTCGCTGAAGATTGGAACCAAAGTGAGTAAAAACAGTAGTTTGTTAAATCTGCACACACTACATTTAACACCACAGACAGTCTGATCCACAGCCCACGCTAAATTGCAGCCTTGTCAAATTCAGTGCTTCCTCCTTCCTGGATGCCACAGGCCTAAATGGCTGCCACAGTGAAGGTGTAGTTCATGGGCCCCGCGGTGCTGAAACACAGCCGTTGGGGATAAATATGTACTATGCACAATAATTATATTATGCTGCTGTAAGCTGTACACTGTTGTTAACTGTCTTATGGGTGTTTCCAGTTAAGCTGTGTCCACACTAATACTTATTATTTTAAAATAAGTTCAGATGAGGGTGTGCTCTGGTCTGCAAAAAGATACGCACAGTCAGCGCTGCTGAAAAGCCTCTCGATACATTAGTGATAATGATTTAGGCATTGTCTTTGTGTTGATTTCATATTTGATCTGAGGGTATTTTTTTCTTATTTTTATGCTTTATTTTCACTCAGATTATGATGCTATAATCTACAAGTGGTTTTTGCATTAGGCCCAGTGTCTTTAGATTTCCACAAGGGGGCAGCAAAGTCTAAAATTTTCAAATTATCCACATAGTGGTTTCATAGACAACCTAATTCTACTTTTTGGCAAGTTTTTTTAATTTTTATTTTTTCGTATTTGTCATTCAGGCCCTCCAGGCAGCATTTAATCTGCCCTCCAGTGTGGATCAAGCTGAGGCTCAGAGTCGCTGGCAGGACGCTCACCTCAACCCGGACCAGAGAGACTTCAGCATGGCTGACCACAAGTTCAAGGAAGTGGCCAACCAAGTGAACAATGATATCAACAAGGTAACCCAATCACAGCTATTTTTAGAGCCACCTCTTTTGTTTCTGTATGAATGCAAATCAGCAAAGCAAAAGAGTTGAAGCACGAAGTTGTTTCATTGCAGAGGACCAGCATCTCGAGAAACTCATCTGTTTAACTTTCTCATTGATTCTTAGTTTTCCTGCACCCTTTTATTTTTGGATGTGCGTGTTCTACTGAGACTCATTCATAAAGATGCCATCAAAGCGCGTATGGAGCAAATTAATTTACTGATCACGTTTTTGCAAACACTGAAATCCCTGAGTTTTTATATGCAGCTGCAGACAGTCTGTTTTCTGAAGATTTCATGGTGAAATTTGCTCAGAGATTGAGATTCAGTCATTAAATGCTGCCAATATGTCTGAAGACATATTTTCCACTGCAAAACAACTAAATCAATCAGTCGACCCAGAACAGGATCCACCCGAAGGAATCATAGGCTCTAGAACGACTCTCAAAGAGTGTTTATGTCCAGGTTTGATGGATCCAAAGTGGAAAAGATTCAGACGGGATCAGACCCAGATCCAGTTCGAGAGCCATCATCTATCAGTGAAACTGATCTTAGATCAGATTAGAAATGATTAAACTGGGAAACATTAAAGCAGAGTTTGTCTGTAAATCTCATTAAGCATTTTTATCCAATAGTGACAGAAAAAATCAAGTTCTCTTAAAAAAGTGAGGTTGTTCCATTCCATCAGTAGATTAAATGTTTACTGGACAATTATTCGATTAAAAACAGTTAGTTTTTTTTTTTATTATTAAATACAATCTTGAAGGTGGATCCACCCTGGTGTCTTGGAAAATAGCTAAAATCGGTCTAGGTATGAGGCCGTTCATAATCGATCAGGCTTTAGTTTTATCCTGGTTGTTTATTGAGGCTACTTCTCATACAATTATGAATTAATCCATTTGGAATTACATCTTCTAAAGTCTGCAAAAAATAAAATGGTCTGCATACTTTCTGAAGGGACTGTAAAGAACAACCACAATGTTCGGATTACACTTTTTAATGATTAATTTCTATAATTCAGACAGCAAACTGTGTGCTGTGGTTTCCTGGTGTGTTCAGATGTGGTTTTCATGGTGGCTTAAATGACATATTGTTATGTATGTTGGTAGGTATGCATGCCACTCGGTCTGCATACCTCTTTCCCAGACAATAACCTCCAACTGATGGTCCAATCAGGAGCCAAGGGATCTACAGTGAACACCATGCAGGTACAACCCTCACATTCACCTGGAGCTTTTTCACATAATACAGATTTATTTATTTTTAAACATCCTGATCTGTGTGTGTGTGTGTGTGTGTGTGTGTGTGTGTGTGTGTGTGTGTGTGTGTGTGTGTGTGTGTACTTCAGATCTCATGTCTGCTTGGTCAGATTGAGTTGGAGGGCCGTCGGCCTCCACTGATGCCCTCTGGGAAATTCTTGCCGTGCTTCCAGCCCTACGACCCCGCACCCGGTGCTGGGGGTTTTGTTTCTGGCAGGTTCCTCACAGGCATCAAACCACAGGTAACTTTTAAAAGGTACTTTCACACTGTAGCTCCTGTTGAGGAGCCAAATGGTTCACATGGAAGCACTTGAGCTTTCCTCCGTGCTTTTTTTTATTTGAGTCATTTAAGGAAGTATTAGGAGACTTTCATATTTTGCGCATTGTATTTTTTTGATAAATGGATAAAGTTGTAATTTTCTCATCAGTCTATATTTAATAAACCGCAGTAACATGATAAAGACATATAGTTTTTTGCTAATTTGTTCAATTAAAAATGTAAATCATTTACATAAGACCTTCTGACCTTCAGTTCAGTACTTGGTAAAAGCTCCTTTGGCAGCATTTATCATTTTGAGTCTTTGCGGGTGAACCTTGCAAACCTGGATTGTGGCAGTTTACTACTTTTATAAGAAATCTTCTCAAACTGTGGAAGCATTTGTGTGCTGCTGTTGTCAATTTGCTCCTTAGATGTTCTGTGGGGGTTTTCTCCTCACTCCTTTACAGAGTCTCAGCCTAACTTAAGAGTCAGGTTAGCTGCTGGTGAGCAGTTTTTCTGTGAGGACCTCTATATTTTGCTACATTCACCATTACCATGTAGTCTTCCCATCTCTGATGCACAGAAGCACAACCATAGCATGATGCTGCTGCCACCATTCCTCGCTGCTGGGATGGTATTGGTGTGCGTTCAGAAGTTTCCATACATAGGTACTGGGGTCCTTCCCAAAGAGTTAAAGTTTTATTTGTTTTGTTTTTTGCTTGCTCTGAGGCTTTTAAATGCAGTTCTGCAGACTCTGAGCAGACTGTTGCGTGCTTTTTGCTTAGTGGTTTTTATGCTGCTGAGACGTCACCGTTGTGACAGATTTTGTAGGCCTTTTGAGGCTCTCTTTCCCCCTCATACATACTTGTCTCAACTCGACTCGGTTTTTAGGGTTTACGGTTTAGGTGGCAGTCGCTGGTACCAGATACTTTGCATCAGAGTCAGTGATTGGTTCTTGGTCAGTCCCCTAACAAAGACTCAATTAAGAGTTCTGGTTGGTCTGTTTCTCTAAGGTCTTACCTGTTGAGGCCACTGTGATCAGAGGAAGACTGTTTTAAAACAGGTTTTATGCCCTCAGACTGATCTGTGCCTTACTGCAGTTTTAGAGCTCTTTAGAATTCAGTTTTGGTGCTGATGCACAGTTTTTAAGGCATCTGACCAGAGTTTGGAGTGGCACAGCACAAGGTCTAAACTCTTCATGATACATTTCTTTCTTTTCCTTGTGTGTAATTATTGTCTTCAGGAGTTCTTCTTCCACTGCATGGCTGGCAGAGAAGGACTGGTCGACACGGCTGTGAAAACATCCAGATCGGGGTATCTGCAGAGGTAACGGAGGTTTTATTAAATAAAAGAGCGAAGAACACTTTACTTCAGTTAAAAACAAAAAAAAACCCTAGAAAAGTTCACTGTGCTTCTCTGTAGTGAGCAATGCAAATATTATACAAACTTTAGTCACTATTATTTTGGCTAGCAGTGACTGCTGAGACCAATACATTATTCAAATCTCATTTTATGGGCTGCCCAGAGGCATTTATATGACTCCAAGCTTGACAGTACTGGTGTGAGCTTTCAGGCAAGTGCTTTGGCATGAATACAAATGAAGGGATGAGGGTTTTTAACCAAAGCAATATTTTGATATGATTTCATAGGAAAATGTTGCTCCCATGTGGATTTTGTAAATGAGAAACAAAGAATTTAGAATTTAGGGGTCATGTCAGTGCAGCTGAACCGCCTGAGCAAAGTACAAGGCCATTACTGAGACCTTCTGCATGTCCTGTCACTCTCCTTTTTTCAAATCCTTCCCTGTGCAGATGTGTCATAAAGCATCTGGAGGGTTTGGTGGTGCAGTACGACCTGACGGTAAGAGACAGTGATGGATCTGTGGTCCAGTTCCTGTACGGCGAGGATGGGCTGGATATCCCCAAAACTCAGTTCCTGCAGCCGAGACAGTTCCCCTTCATAGAAGACAACTATGAGGTAACGTGGAGAAAGGCAAGCATAGAGTTACTGTGAAAATGTCAAATATCAGCGTGGTATAAGGCTGCCAACCGTCTGCCAAGGCTTCACCTCCACTAATTCACATCACTGAAGTGGACCTCACCACTGTGTCTGTGTCGTTGGGGCTTGCTGTGCTAACACACACCGACTTAAAAGTCAGCGCTTCAGTTTTTTTTTTATCAAGTGGAAACAATACATAAACTCTATGGGTGCACCAAGCTTGGTAGTATTAGCTGATGACTCCACCCTCTCGTCTAAAGCTGCAAAGCTAAACTTGAGCTCACAAACCAGTGGGTGACATTATACCCATGGCTGCCTCCATGTTTTATCAACAGCCTGTTGTTTTAGACCCATATTTGTGTACAGCTTGACAAATTATGACGAAAGTTTTCATGGTAAACATCAGCCGCAATGGTGTTTATCAGCATGCTGTGTATGCTTAGACAATGACTATTTTTTATGGAAATCTGAAATAAATCGATCTACACAAACAGGTTGTCTTTGTGAGGTTTTAATTTGCCTTTGCAAAGGGGTCAAACAACACAGCAGCATGCTATTTGACAAAGAATAATAACATGCACAGAATCGTAATTCTAGGAGCTGCTTATCTACCCGCCGTGATCACCGAGTACAGTCAGAACATGCTAAGTAAAGGATAGGCTGTACAGAAACCTATTTCTTGTGCTAGAGGATTATTTGAAGACAGTAACATGATACTATGAAACCTTCTGTGTGCAGCCAGAGAACAGAATACAGAGAAGGTCAAAATCCTAAGTTTCCGTCACAGTAGTGTGAGCTGATGACATCTAATAGTTACAGCTCCAGAGCTAAACTTGAGCCTTCACAGACCAATTTGGTTGACATTATACCCATGGCTGCCTCCATATTTTATGAACAGCCTCTTCGTGGTAAACATCAGCCGTAGTGGTGTTTGCCAGCATGTTGCATTTGCTTAGACAATGCCTGGTTTTCTTAACCTGAACTTCTGGTATTCTGGAAGAGCGCAGCCTCATCAAATTCAGTGCCTCCCCCCCAATGGGTACCACTGGCCAAAGTGGCTGCCACAGTGAAGGTGTAGTTCATGGGCCCCAGGGTGCCTCGACACAACCGCTGGGGATAAATATGTACTGCACACAAACAGTGTAGTGGTCAGCAAGTCGACTAATACTCTGCAGTTTCCTTGACAGATGTTTGGTGTCCTCACTTTTAGTAGCCTGCCTGTTTGTTGAACGTGGGAGTTAACAAACCCCCTAAATACAGCAAGATTTGGTCCACACAAAAATTGAAAAATCTGAATTAAGACTTCACCTGCAGAAATGCTTTATTGTCTTTTGATCAGTTAAGAAGATGAACAGCCTGATGTAGTACAGAGCACTGAAATAATTAATGATTCATGGTTTCTGCTCACCACGTCTCTGTGAATCACTTCCTGTGTGGAAACTGCTTTAAGGATTAGAGAAGTGATATGCAACTATAGGCAGACCACAGAAAGTCGGTGATGTTCAGTAATGACAGGCGCAAAAAAAGTGGGCGAGTCTCAAGATAAACTTTTTCTCAACTTCAAGGTGAGCGATTGAAGCAACTAGTAACAGAAGTAGTAAATATATTACAGGGTTACCTAGGCAACCGCAGCTGTGAATTTCCACCAGCAACCAGCCGTGAGCGACAAAATGGTTTGCAATGAGAATCTCTATAGGATGTGAATTAAAGGAATAATGCCAGTGTAAAATGACAGTTTGAAAGCAGCAGCCATGTGTTTCCCTTCCTAATAGGTCATCAAGAGGTCTCAGGGCCTGGATGAGGTTTTGGCACATTTAGACCCTCAGAGTGTGAGTCAGCACTTCGCTGCCATCCAGCATTGGAAAGCAAAGAGAGAGCTGGCATGTCCATGGAGAGGTGTGTAAGAAAGTTTGGTCTGCTTGACTTATAGAACTACATCTCAGTAAAGATGCACCGATTATAACATCCTGGACCAGGACAGATGTCTGGTTCTTTTGGGTCTTTATCACACAATTTTTGAAAATGTATAAAATGTTATAGTACCCTCCCTTCACTAATTCGAGACCCGTAGCAGTTCATGAACTTCATCAGGAGGATCCGGTAAACAGTTGCATGCCAGATTTGTGCGTTGCCTCTGTAAATGATGGTTGTGTATTTGTGTTCTAATCTCTGTCAGGAGCATTCTTGCTTTATTCCCAGAAGAAGTTGGCGAAACTGAAACAGACTGAAGGACTCGACCCCGTCTCTGGCAGAAATCCTGCTGTGCTGCAGGTGCTTATGGATGCCAGAATTAAAATACCAAAGATTTGCTCTCAGTTCTTCTTCAGCACTTTGTTGTATGATGTGGGATACTGACCTGTGATCTAGTCTAACCAAGCAGTATATTGAATTCTGTTCCTGTCTCAGCTTGTACAACAGTGGCACTCTCTGGATGAAGCTAGCAGATCAAAATACAGCAGGAAGTCCTCCCGCTGCCCGGAGCCATCGCTGGGCCTGTTTAGGCCTGATGTCAGCTTTGGATCAGTATCTGAAAACTTTCATGACCTCACAGAGAAGTACCTGCAGAGCAGAGACACTGTGAGCCAAGACAGACTGGACACCCACAGGTACTCAGTTTCTTCCAAACCGTAATGCATCTTCAGTGCAAACTGGTACACCCTCTGATTTACACAAGCAGCCCTGCTTTTAGGGCCAAGCAGCCTTCACAGGCATGAAGAGAAACTTCTCTTTATGTATGAAACCAAGTGTGGATTGAAGCTTTTTGTACCATTAAATTCTTCTTAAAAAATCTTTCCAGTGTACATTCAAACCTTACATAATGCAGTCCTGTGAGAAAACCTATGTACATCCTTCCTTACTGCTTCAGTGGGATTTAAGAGGGCAAAAGCACTTCATTAACTGATCATGAGCAAGTTTGAGTTCAGGCATGTGTTAACTTAATGCCCTAATCCTCCCAGGAGCAATCGTCCCAGTGAAATAACCCCGAGGTCAGAGAAACAACTTGAGAGCTACATCTCAGACTCTGCAGGCCTCAGTTAGTATGCTAAATGTTTAAATTCATATCCGTGCATTTGGAAAAAGACTGAGCACGTGTGGTTTGTTTGGTTAGGAGCCTCTTCTCTCTGCAAAGATAATCCTTAGCACAGCTTGGGTATGCAAATTTGCATTTGAACAAAACCGCAAACGTCAAACACAGCATATCTGCACAAACATCATACCAACTGAGTCAGCCATGAAAATATTCCAGAGCCAAATGTGATGCAGCTTCCACAAACCAGCACCTGTGTATTTTTAATAGATTAATTCTATGTTTATGAGAATGCATCAGTTTGTTGGAGGGCATAATTACACACTAATCAGTACCACATTCTTTTTTTTCTTTCAATTAAGTAACCTTGAAAAAAAACAAAAACCGTCTGTACCCTTAATCTGGCAGTGAAAACCGTTTCCTTCCTTATCTGGAGGGAGAGTTTTTGCAAAGTATGTTTGCAGTCGTGCTGAACCTGTGCAGCCTTATGTGTAGAAATATCACCGTTAACCTTCCTCATTTTAGTTCTTTAGTTACTTCCCCAAACTTTAATTCGTCAGTGGTTTCTTAGGTGCACACAGTTGAAATATACCCTGCGAGCCATAACTTTCAGTGTGCTTGTTTTTTTTTCTTTTACACTTTTGATCATATAATCTAATGATCCTATTCTCTCTCCAGCCTTCGCCAGCTGTTGCATTATAAGTGGCAGCGTTCACTGTGTGACCCAGGTGAAGCTGTGGGTCTGCTGGCAGCTCAGTCCATAGGCGAGCCCTCCACCCAGATGACCCTCAACACCTTCCACTTTGCCGGCAGAGGAGAGATGAATGTGACTTTGGGAATACCTCGGTAATGACTCCTCCTCCGGGCTTGTTTGATAGCAAAGCTTACAGGAAGTTACCTAAAATGTTCTGTCGTCATGAGTTTTCTGTGGCAGTGAAACATTCACAAATGACTGCTTGAGGAAAACAAGCACTCATGTATGATTTGGGGTTGCATGTCAGATAAAGGGACAGGGGGAGAGGGCAGTCATTACTGCAACAGTAAATGCAGGTGTGCACTATGGCTTGGGACGCTTGTCTCGCGCCATCGGTAGAAGGTAGGTGTGGTAACGATGAGGTCATTTTTCAGGATGATAGTGTTTCATGCCACAGAGCAAAGAGTGTCAAAGCCTTTCTTTAGGAAAGAGCAAGAAGTCTAGAGGGGGAGGGGGGAGCAAACTTCCAAAAGCGTAGATGAAAAGCACAAGCGACGAGTTTTGTCTTATTTGGCAGGTCCGAGCATTTGGTTGTTTAAACAGTCCAATGTAATGCTCCACACAACTCCCAGGAGGACTGTTCCAGTGTTCATTTTAAAGGCAAACTGTATTTTTACCTCATCCTCATCCTAAGGTTGGGGTGACATCATGAGTGCAGTGGTGGGTAGCAGTGCTTTTACGACAGGTCTTTTGCTTTTTCTGTCCAATCGTTCCACCATACCTTTCCTCAGTTTCTCACTCCGTGTGTCTGTCCTCCTCAAAGCCTGAGGGAGATCCTGATGGTGGCCAGCGCCAACATTAAAACGCCCATGATGAGTGTCCCGGTGCTGAACAGCAGGAAAGCCTTGAAGAGAGTGAAGGTGCTTCGTAAGAAATTGGCACGGGTGTGCCTGGCTGAGGTCAGAAAAACTTCAGATGTGTTCAGTTCAGTTACCTGTTTTGTTTATTCCTCGTCACACTTTTCAGTTCCTCTAATCTTGTTTTTTTTAATCCTATGCATCATAAATGACAGCAAAGATCTCACTGCAGCTGTGTGTGTGTGTGTGTGTGGGGGGGGGAGAGAGCAGGTGCTGCAGAAGGTGGATGTGACTGAGACACTGCGAATTGAAAATCACCGCAAGCTGCGGGTGTTCAGAGTCACCTTCCATTTCCTGCCCCCAGAACGTTACTCTGATGATAAGCTGTTATCACCACAGCAGATCCTCCACTACATGGAAACAAGGTGTGTTTCTGTTCCCCTCTGTCAGAAACCATAAAGGAATAATTGCCATTGTTTCCATCTAACTTACACTTATGTTTTGTGTCCTTTCAGGTTCTTCCGTCTCCTCCTCGAAGCCATAAAGAAGCACTCTGCCAAGCTGACCTCCATTGCTGTGGAGACAAGGAGGGCCACCGCCAGAGATAGGGATGATGACGATAATGGAGGAGCTGCCATGGGAGGGGTCTGTTTTTAATTCAGTATTCTTTTGAGCACTTTAAGCGCTTGTGGTGTTTAACCCGCTTCTTTCCCTCAATAGAAACAATAAAAACTTTGTCATGTCGACATCCCGCAGTTAGACGACGGGGGGAGGAGGAGGAGCGAGAGATTGTTGATGACCAGGAGAACGAAGGAGATGCTGACGCTTCAGATGCCAAGAGGAAAGACAAACAGGAAGAGGAGGTATGAGGGTATATGGTGTGTGTGCTTAAAGACCAATCACTCGCCTG
>JAMQGT020003395.1:22500-39304 GCA_024447675.2 Pterophyllum scalare
CCCTCAAGGCGCTTACTACATGATGTGAGCTGTGAACGGGAAGGACGCGTGTCTAAAGAGACTCTTGGTTAATCCTTCAGAGCCCCCCGCGGGGGGGCATTTATAAAAAAATACGCGAGTGTTCAGTTGTTTAGATGTAACGACCATCACAGCGGTCCAGTATTTGTTTACAGCACGAACAGTCCATGGTTCATAATTAAAAACACCTTGTATGAAGAGACATTTTTGGTAGCATTATGTAATATATGGGTCTTTCCGCTGGGTGAGGCGGGAGGAGGTGCAGAGGCATTCAGAGAGGGGTTTCAAACATATTTTAGTATGCCCCAGCGAGGCACAGAGAAGGAAACAACATACAGAATAAAGGCTGAGAAGCAAAAAAGGAAGAAAAAAAAGCATAACCGCAAAGAGGTTCAGGGCTACCGCAGTGTAGAGACTATTCAGGGTGTGAATGAAAATGAATGTAAAACTGCTAAAACAACGGCTGAGCGGGGATGAGCAGGATGAGCCCGGCCTGTGGTCAGTGTCTGAGTGGCATTCAGGAAGGGAGCCAAAGGTGGGAAATAAAATGTATCTGCAAGTGCGCTGAAAAGGATCATCAGCGGGACCGTACAATCTTCAGCCTGTTCGAGTTCGTTAATGCTGCTGTCAGGGGCGGGTTAATTATGGAAACACGTCCACCATTTAGGATTAAATGAATGAATACACACATTATTCTCAGCCTTGTGGTTACTTATGGCATATGCAGGGGATGTGGTCAAACAGTACAGTTGGTTTTAGGCCATTTTTATGCACCAGAATTAAAGCTCTGTTTTTAAAGACTAGTAGGCACAAGAAGCTTTTTGAAAGAGTAAGTGATCAGAATTGTGATTCTGAACTGTGAAAAAAAGTGTAAATGAGCACTATTTATTCAGGTTTGGATCATGTAGGCATTTATAAAACAGTTTAACATGTGGAGAGATATTTGTGTGTGTGTGTGTTGTGCTCTCTGTGCTGAGAATTTCAGCTGTTAGATACCAGAACGGATCGCTATCACCACAGTTTACTAGCAGACACCTGTTTGGTACTGAGGGCCTCTTTATGCTTTAATCCCTGATTAGCGACTAAGAATCACCTGCAATAGAAATGTATTTAGGAGGACTTGTGAATAAGGTCATGCAGACCCTAGTTTTTCAACAAAAACACTGATAACAGCAGCAGTTGCTTTACCTTCAGTCTGTCTGCACATGCACGGCAAGCTGGAAGTCATCAACCACCTGTTCAACAAGCCAACATGAAGAAAAGAGAACTTTGTAGCTGCTCCATCCACCGCTGTTTGTTTCACACAGAAAAATCTGCAGTTAAGCCACGGAAGTTTTTCCCAGTATTTCATGAGCTGATTTCCATCCTCTACACTGACTGCATACAGGCTGTATAAATGTTGAATTCAGTGAATGAATCTAAGCACCAACAGCTTTGATTCAAATCATCTCTGCTACACTTCATGTAACCTGTAACTCTGACCACAAACACAGACCCTGTGCACCAGACAGGGGAGTACCGTGACCACAACTTGCAGACATCGGCACTCGGTCTGGCCCACTTTAAACCCTGATTATAGTGCTATAAATGATACATAATTTATATGGTTTTGCCTCTTTAATTTCTTTGTATGCGATAATCCATGGTGATGGAGGCTCTTGTGTTTTAGTGTTCCTGCATTTCGGCTCAGATCGGTTTGATGTTTGAAGGCGCAGTGACCGGAAATGCAAACTTCCCTCAGATGTTAAACCTAAAGCAACAAACCTGTTTTGAAACTGTAAGGAGCAGAAAGTACAGATATTTGTGTAAAAATGTAGGGAGTAAAAGTTAAAAGCTGTCAGAAAAAGAAATACTCAAGTAAAGTACAGAAACATAAAAATTCTACTTAAGTACAGTAACAAAGTATTTGTACTTCATTACTTCCCACCTCTGAAATTATATAAAACTCACTCCTGCCTTTTTTTTTTAACAGTCTCTTTACAATCTGGACCCCCTTTTCTACCTGTCCATTAGCCTGCGGATACAAGGGGCTAGAGGTGACATGTTTAAATCCATTTTGCTTTGCAAATTCACAAATTCCATGTCTAGAGAAAAATCCTTTCATGTGTGTGAGATGACAGACTGTGCTGCTGTGCAACTTCAGGATAGTTAGAATAATAGTCAGTCACCAGAAGATAGAAATGATGAAACAAATCAGTAGCTACTTTTTGCCATGGTGCAGTGAGAAGATCTGTTCTAAACATTGGCTCCTTTTTGTTTGTAGTGATGTTTGAGGCATGTTTCACATTTCTGTACCATCTCCTCTACGTCTTTGTTGATGCCCGGCCAATAAACTGCTTCTCGTGCTCATCTTTTGCGTTCCTCCATGCCAAGATGTCCCTCATAGATGGGCCGAAGCATGTCTTGACGCATAGATTTTGGGATGAGAATCCTATTTTGTCTCAGAAGCAGGCCATTAGCCATACACAAATCTGCATGCACAGGGTACAGCCCTGGGCAGATTCCTCCTGACCATCCATTCTGGATATGGTGGATTGCTTTCTGCAGCAGTGGGTCTTTTGCCATCTCCTGCACAGTCCGCTGCAACATGACGTCTAATGCTGGGAGAGAAGCAGTCACCATGTTTCCATGTGTTTCAGCATCATCAGTCATGGGGCTGAGCAAACACCAAGTAGTGACAGTCTCTGCTGCAGAGGTTGGCAGTCCAGTCCATACACATAACTGTGAACCTTCCCACGCTCAAACACTAAGCCCAAGGCCGCTTTTTCAATTTGAACATATTGTTGCTCAGTTTCTGTCATTGATCTCGATCCATAAGCTACTGGCTGCCATTTGTCTTCACGCATTTGGAGCAGCACAGCTCCCAAGCTGACTTTTGAGGCATCAGTTGAGATTTTTCTAGGTCTTAATGGGTCAAAGAATGTGAGTACTGGCTCAGTGTATACAATTTCCTTTAATTTTTTCCACTCTTTCTCATGTCGTGCTGTCCACTCAAGCTGTGATGTAGCAACTCTCTGAGGCGTGCGCTCTTGGCGGCAAGATTAGGAATGAACTTACCCAGGAAGTTGATCATTCCCATGGGTGGCAAGACACCTTTTTTGTCAGTGGAGGTGGGCATGTATAATATGGCTTTGTGGCTTGCACTTTTGACTGGTCAGGGTGCACCCATTCACTTGAGATCTTGTCTCCCAAGAAGGTCCAAAGAGACACTTGTCCCTGTTTAGTTTTAGTCCGTTCTTTTTGATTCTGTCCTAGTTTCTTCAGTCTTTCATCATGTTGTTGTTGTTGTTGTTGTTGTGCCAAATGGCAGGCTCAGGAAACTGTAACGTCCAAACAGTGTGTTAAAGGTGGTGTATTTGCTGGTTTCTGGGTCCAGCCTCAGCTGCCAGAACCTGTGTGAGGCCAAAAAACCTTAGCACCTGCCATTTCACTCATTATCTCTTCTTGTTTTCAGGTCTGATAATGCTCACTCTTAATGTTTTCATCTAGATCTTTAGGATCAGGGCAGACTCTTATGGGGCCTGTCTTCTTGACGTGATAGAGCTGACCCAGTCTGTGGGTTCTTCCACTCGCTCAGTGACACCCACTTGAGTCATCCTTTCCAGCTCTCTTTTCAAGCCAGCTCTGAGTGGTGCAGGCACGCTCCTTGGGGTATGCACTACTGGCTTGGCATTATCCTTGAGCTGAATTTTGAAGACAGAAGTAAACTTATCCACTATGTCTGTGGTCCCCTCACACTGCTGGTGCTCCAGTCTTTTGCCTTGTTTGACTATTCTCATGTTGTCAGTGTTTATCTGATAGATCCTCTACCAGACCCAGGTCTTCATGCTGCGTCTCCTAAAAGTAACTCATGTCCATGAGGTGCAATATTAAACAACAGGTTGTGCTGTTTGCCTTTGGCGTGACCCTAAGACTGCATCCGCCTTTTGTTTGTATTAGCGGTTATTATAAGGCTTCAGGGGTATGACTTTTTCTGTGAATTTTCTTGGCTTCTCTGTCAGTGCCTTGAAATCTTTCTCACCGAGTCCCATTATTAGTCCCAGGTTCTGATTCTGATTCTTAAATGAACCAGCAGTGGAGCAGTCCATTTATCATTAGTCACTGAATTAACAGTTTGGCCTGCATCATTTACTCTTGAGGACTGTGTGTTTACTTTTTCATCGTGTGACACCATCTCCATGAAAAATGTTTCACTGAAATCATCGCTGTCATCTGTGTCTTCCGGCACTGTGTGCACACCCTGTCCCTTCTTCCTTGAGAGACACATTCTGGCATAGTGGTTTTGTTCCTTACATTTTACCATAGGCAGGACAATGTCATGGTCTGAGATCGCAGGTACAGGACTGAGCATTAATCTTGAGGTTGGTGGGAAAATTATCAACTGAATCACCCTGGTGCTGTGAGCATGAGTGAAACACGTACCTCTCGTACGTTCCATTTTCCTTCGATAGGCAGTGCTCATCAAATTTCTGCAAGACCTCGTCAGACTTGCCTTTGATGTCGAGTTGAGCAAACACAAAAGTGTTGAAGACTTCTATTGCTTCTGGGCCGGCAACGGTGAGCAGCATGGCAATTTTTTTTCTTTCCTCTGCTCCCTGATCCACTCCGACTGCTGCCAGGTACAGCTGGAAATGCTGTTTGAAAGTCCTACAACTTGCATCTACGTTTCCGGTCAGTTTTAAAGGACCTGGTGGTTTTACTGCATCCATTTTGTTGTGCTGCTTCCCTTTCTTTACCTGACTCCTGGTACCGTGTAATGTGCTTGTTTATATATAATAAAACATCAAATAGAACTTATTGCTAGCTTCAGCAAGCTGTTTATTCTTATGCTCACGCAGGGATCACTCCTAGGTACTGCCCAATTGCTGTAACATTTTCTCTGTATGTGTAAGCTACTGATGTTATACTGTCGAATGTTATCTATACCTTCCAGGACTGATGGTGCTTTTCCAGTTGTGCAAGCAGCCAACTCCCCCACCGGCCCAGGCCCATGACAGACAACATCCTAATTTTCCAAAAAGAAAGTTGAATCAGTTTCTGTTTGCCCCAGGGAAGAATGTGGCAGTTCTGGTTCATGTTCACATGGTTGCTTCTTTGCATGATTGATGCAAAGAAGATGATTTGTGGATGGCACAGTGAACTGTGTTCACACAGTGATTTCTGGAGGTGTTCCTGAGCGCTTGCAGTCATTTACATGACAGAATCATGACTGTTTTTAATGCAGTGCTGCCTGAGGTCCGCAAGATCAACGTGCATCCAGTACTGATTCTTGGCCTTGTCCCTCGTGTGCAGAGATTTCTCCTTATTATATGTACTGCATATGAGATAATCAAAGTCCTCACAGTTTTACACAGAGCAACATTTCGAAAATTTTCCACAATTTGTAGACAGTATTTTGCATTTTATATCCAGTCATCTTACTGACACGTTGGCAATTAATTTAACTAGTTGAAAAATGTTCCTTCAGTTGTTTCTTTTTAGTACCACTTACTTTTCCAGCCTGTCCAGACGTGTTAAGTGCCATCAAATTCAAATCAAATATGGCTTCATGAAATTTGTAAGTCATTGCATTCTGTTTTAAATTTACATTTTACACGGTGTCCCAACTTTGTTTTGGAATTGGGTTTGTAATTTTAAGGAGTCTCTGGAATAAGACCCTTAAATTGTTAATAAGTACCTGAAGGTCATTGTTCCTCTGTACAGATCCCATAAATACAGGATACCTTTTTCTACTCGGCTAAATACAGCACAGTAGATCAAGAAAAAAATTTTGATGGCATTTTATGGAAGGTGAAGGAACAGAGGGCGACTGGCCATCCTGCCTGTGTCAGAAAGAAAACCTTAATCTGTTAAGGGCTTATAATGGGCTTGTAAACTTACATTCTGCAAGGCATAGTTTACTAAATGTTTGTGTTAATATAGATGTTAAGAGTACTCACCTTTCCCTGGGGAGTTTAGTTCAGGTATTTCTAATATGTGTCATTTATTAAAGCACATGTGTTCTTGAATCCTTTAGAGGAATTTGTATACACGTATATACTTATTCTTTGTACTATATTTTGGCTTGGTGCTGGTTTGTGTAGATATTCAGTGTTTGATTTGGTTTTGTTACCCCCAGACGTAGGCCATTCCAGAGACTCACATGAGGCATGTAGCATAGCTTTGCTCTGTTTTTTTTTTTTTAATATTCCAGAGTTCATTATTTTAGTGCCTGTGGGCTGGATCTGTCATTATTAGGAACATAGTTGTTGTTGCTCTGTATTTTGGATAAGTGGAAGATAATGAATAGAAGATTCCTGTAGGCGGGTTTAATCTATAGCAGTCCAGGCATGACTGTTGATGCTTTTGTTCAGTAAGTCATGCTGCCTTGCTTTTAAGCACCTGCACCATCCTGTAGAATGCTCCCTTTTATCCTAGCACAGTGGCTGCCTGTGGCTGCAGTGTTGCAAAGAAGACTACAATTTGGTTTTTGTAGCTTGCTGTAAGTACGCGCTCATGTTTTTGCTTTCATTCTTGAAAATAGCATCACTGAGGTGGTGAGTGCGGGTAAAGTAACAAACAGCCGGAAGCCATGAACCTGAAGTCAGGGCAGAGTTACCAGCAAGGCACACATTTGCAGAGCTGCAACTCCAGCGGTGTAAAACAAACTAAGCAGCAGATTAGAATCAAGTATAAAAGCATTTTATACATTTTCTGAATCACCAGCATCACTGGGGCTGGCTTGGGTAGTAGTGACTAACAGTGTCTGACTGACATAGGATTTTTAAGCCCGATACTGATAAATGGCAATTTAAAAATCCAAAGTTTGGTAGCTCTGATCTTTATTTTTGTTGTATTTTGTCTGCTGGGGAGAGGATGTGTTGTCATAATTTCAGGAGACTTCAAGTCATGTTTCTCTCTCCTCCCATCTGACTGGATGAAAGCTGGCTTTGTAATTGGAGCCAGACTGGAAACGCTGGGAGAGGCGTGTGTGTGGGGGGGGAGATACACACTAAAGACATTAAAAGCCATCCTGAACAGCTCTGATCCCCCACTTTTTATAACATCTTTATGGAAGAAAAAAAACCTCAGTACTGAAAGGCTCCCCTCTCTCTATTGTAAAATGCCTTGAATCCTTCATATTGGAATGAGCGGGTGAAAATGCTTGGTAAAGTCTCTGTGTCGGAAACCCTAGTTTTAGTTCAGTGAACTATCTAGGACTAAACTCAACTCATCTGTAAAAAAACTGCTATTTGAGTATCTGAGTGTTTGTTAATAAGTAGCCTTTCTGTTGACTGCATGTGACTGTGTAACTGTGCCTATGTGTACAGGTCAGGACCACTGAGAGCCAGAGGGCTTCATGCTTCAGCAGAGAGACCAGAAGACGTCCCACAGTAGAGACCAACATGAGGCTTCACCTACACAGGTGATGATCACACGGCACAAAAGACTCCCGCTGTTCTGTGAACAGTAGTGGTTATTTATGCAGGATCGGGGGAGTTGTGCACACGGAAATGAAGCATTTTGTGACTTTTTTTTTTTAACCATGAATTGTGCAATAAAGTAATACAAATGGCTTTTTAACAGATTAATGGGTCATTTAGAAACACTTCTTAAAAAGGTCTCCTCCTTAGCAATGCAAAGCTATTGGCACAAACAGCAGTGAAAAAAACCCTCCCCAGTGTGACATGTTTAGCCGCGTGCTCTCCTTAAATTGCTGCATGTCTGAGCGGTGCCCAAAAAATGATGGGCTTTATAGATAATTGGGAAGCTTTCTGGGAAAACCCTTGTCCCTCAACTTTGGACGGAGCAGCTCTCATTTCTAGAAATCTGGTCAAAACAGACTTGAGACCAGGAAGCCGAGTTGCAAGCTTACATGCCTCTCTGCGGCTTCTCTTCTCCTGTCATCCCCCCTAACAACCCATCCCCATAGAGACAGTGTCTGCACCCACACCACCAAAAAAACAAACCAAAAACCACAAATTATGTTTTTATTGCGTCCCCCCCCTTTTTTAGCTCAGCTGTTTCAAAAACAACGTCAGGCTATTGTCATAGCTTTGGCATTGGTGACGTCTGTACCACAAAAACTTTCACGTTGGCCAGAATTCAAGAACAATGTGACCTAAGATGTTCACACCATAGATGCATACTTTTCAAGCTGCACCCATCAGACTATAGCAGCACTTTAGTTCAACAGGTATCTGAATGTGATTTGCCCTCAAGGTCTTAACAGAGAATACCAGTGCAGTGTTACTCCGAGTTATTACGCCATTTGTTTTCAGTGCATGTGGTTTTTGGGGACTTTGTCAAATCTGTAGATGTTGGCAAAGGCGAGCAATAAAATGAAAGTCCTGAAGGACCGTGTCATGGAGATGAGTCATGCTGTTCCAGACTGCACGTGGTATTTTTATCTTTTGCTTTCTGAATCTCTGGGTTGTATTTTGTTCTCTATTACATTGCTGTGGAATTGAATTTGTCCTTGCGTGCATTTACTTGCACGTAAATGCTAACGAGTTCAGTAACTCGATTGCCATAAATGATCCCCGCTTTATGCAGCTTGTTTGATTTTGATCTTTAACAATGAGCTGATTGTAGCACATACCAGAGCCGCTTCAAATTTAAAAGGCAATTATTTAAAAGGACCGCGGCTGTGATGGATCTTTTGTAAACAGCAGAGTTTTCCCCTTCTCACTCTTCACAGCCCTCTCGTGAAGCTTGGTAGTTTTGCCCTTTTATGCTGCATATACTTTATACTTGTGTGCCTATGTTCCTGCCATCACGAGAGGAACTGAGCTGACTGATCATGTTAGGTGTGGGCCCGATTCCAGAAAGCAGTTTCAGCAAAACAAACGTTTTCTTGTTTCAGAAAGCCGGAAAGGCTGATCAGATAACAGGGACTGTTGCTCAATAGGTTCACCCCGAGGTAAGTTCATGCCTGAGTAGAGGAAGGAAGCCATCGTCAGTGGAATCACAGAGCCACAGAGCATCATGGCAACGGTTAAATAAAGAGCAGAGCCTTCATTTGAACCCGGTGGACTGAGAAATATGAACACATGTCAGTGGCAATCATGATATTTATCTTAAAAAAAGGGAAGAAAGTAGTCATTTGAGCCAGCTTGGCCCACTCTGATTCTGTCTATGAAGATGACAAAGTTTGGTTTAAAATATATAATTGCTTTATATTGTTATTGGTCATCATAAACCGAACTTGAACTTTCATTAGATGAAGCTGGATAGTGGCTCAGGCAGCCACAGACTCCAGGGTGGAGCTTTTTTTTTAATGCAATAAAAAGCTGTTTTTGTTACACATTTTTTCTCTAATAATTATTCAGCAAAAATGGACAGATGAGCTTTAATAACGTCACTCCTTTATAGAGAACTTCATCATTTCTGCCATTATTGGATGAAAATATTAATGAGATTTACAGAAAATCTCTGCTTTAATGTTTCCCAGTTAAACCATTTCAAATCTGATCTGAGGTCAGGATTCACTCCTGTCTCAGCTGTCATAGATTTGAAATATTTCAGTGTAGTTTTGGGGGGATGAACCATTTTAAATGAGGAAGACAGATCGCGTTGGGATAAAATAAGTCACTATGAACAGGTCCAAAACCGATTCAGGCGGAATAAGCTGAGAAATGACCAAAGCTGAACTGGAACTGGGTCGTATCTGGTCTGAATCTATGATCCTTATGCATTTTGGATCCTGCTTTGCAAGAGGACTGCAACCCGGACATGGTTTGCTGATCCATTCTGTAGCCTATGATAGCTTTGGGCAGATCAGGCTCTGAGTAGATCCACGTCAACTTATTTAGTTGATTTTCAGTGGAAAATCTGTTGAGGTTCTGTTTTAGTGATTTCAGCTTCATCTTCACTCAGATAAAGATCCCAGCTTTGACAGCTCTTCGTTAGTATGACTGATTGCAACACAACAAATATCTAATCATTGATGAGTGTGTTCTGTGTCTCAGGCTTTATACAAATACGTTTGATTGCTATGGTAACTGTTTCCAGTGCAAGGACACTGGCTGACAGCCTGACAGCTGCACTACTGTCCACAGAGTCACACACTTAGAAAGACAGAGACAATGGACTTTATTCTGAGCTGAAAACAGATCTGCAACTGATTGATTAGAGTAAGCAGAGGGAAGCTGCAGGTTTTCTGTTCCCGAAAGAAGACTGTTAAGATCCCAGCTTTATGGCTTAGGCTCTCCTGAGTTCTTCCTCCAAAATTCAGACTTTTGCCTGGATCGAGACCGTTTGTTCCCTGCATGCACAGATGTCTGTAGAGCCTGTAGTTCTGTTAGAGAAAAATGCATCATCATCTCATATCATACATGATCTGCTGCTACAGGAAGGAATAGTTTATAGAAGTAAATGAACGAAAAGATCATTATTACAACTAATTAGTAACCAACTCGTTACTTTTAAGTAGGGCTGCAGCAATTTTAATGAAGCAATCAGATAAGAAATACTTTAGTCTTATTAATGAGCAATAATAAATATTCAAAAGACAAAAACACAGGTCTCTTAAAGTGATCCGCTCACTGGTTTTTATTTTAGAAACTGTCAGAACAACTAAAGCCTTTGTCTCATATTATAATTGTATCTAATGTCAAAATAAGGTATGCATGCAACCTAAACTGAGGCATAAAATGAAATGGCCTTTACTCTGTCTACTTGGAAGGCTTTCTGATACTAAGAAGAACCAAAAATGCTGACAGTGTTGTACTGATGAGGTAGTTTTTTTTTTTTTGCACATGACTGCAACAAAGAAAAGTGAGCATATCACTGCTCTCAGATCTGAAGTGTATCCTGTGCTAGGTGCAATTTGTCCTGCTGCAGAAAACATTCTGATGGTGCAGATGATAAAAATTAATCTTGAGAATAATTCAGTTCCAGACCCAACAGCTCCAGGTCAGTGACTCAGAGTTTTACTGGCCTGCAAAAAAAACCCCAGCTGTTTGGTGTGTGTGTGCATGTGAATACACTCCATACTAATCTATGACTGCATCATCTTCGGTGCTGCTGTTGTGCTGTCAGTGTTTTTGTTGAGAAAACATGGGGGTTGCAAGCATGCTCACCTTTTTCAGTTTAACATTGTCTCTGGCTTTGAGGGGTTTTTTTTTTGCCACAGCAGCCTTATTGACAGGAAAGCAGATGGGAGAAGACATACAGGAGAGAGTGACAGGCCGGGACTTGAACCTGCACTGCCTGCTTTCAGCCTCACTACAAACATGGTTGCCTGCTCCACCACTGAGCCACCCTGGCTTTGAGTTTTCTGACTAGAGTTTATCCTGCATTATAACTGCCATGCTTTAGCAGAAAATTATTAATAGTAAATAATATTTTATTGCTTTGCCTCTAATTACAGAGAAACTAGGAGGAATTGATCAACTCAGATAATTGGATCCTACTTGGGTGATATAATTCCCTTGTGGCATGTAAGAACAATTGAATCTGGCCCTGAATCAATTAATTGGCCCCTTGTGCCGCAAGATGAGCTACGCGGCGCTTATCGCAGATAGTTTCAACCAATGATCATCTAGTCCAAAGCCAAGAATCCTCTTTACCTAAATCAGGTTTGGGGTTGCGGTGCTATGGTATCCAGATTGTCCTGTGTAAATATTTCTGAGCATGCTGTTCTATTTTTGTGCTGTAGTCTTGTGGAAAGAATTCATTCAGTGTGTGGTTTGTCCTGAAATGCATCAGCCAGTCTCCTTGTTCTGTGCTACTTTATAGCAGTGCACCTGTTTCTAAGCCTGAGTGGTTTCTCAGCTTCATCCTGTTATGTCTGCGGTCAAATCGCCCCACAGTTTAGCCCGATCTTTCTCCTCCACAGTCTCGTTTGAAGTAGCAGCATTTTCTTTTTTTTTCTTTTTTTCTTTTTTACATTTCTCTGCCTTTGATCTATTTGATTTTGAATCTTCAGTTATACAGTTATCTCCTTGAACCTGAAGCAGTTAGCTTTAGGAGATCAAAATTGTTTCTGAGCAGCCACCTGACCATATTGTTTGTCTAGCACTATAAATAGACTAGGCTTAGCTTATGGGACATCATTTGGTTAGGTGAGTAATGAAGATGTATTTATTCCCACCATTTAAAGTACTTTTATGTGGTTTAAGCAAATGGAGCTGCCGGGTGGAGCCTTGTTTGTTCAGCATTGTTAAGAAGTGCAAAAGATAATTTTTCTTGTTTTATCATATTTTTTTGGGGGGGGGGTCCACAAAACTAAATAAATGCATTTTTATTTTTATTCTTTGCAGTGATTATTTTCCCATGCTGGCATTATTGCAGCCCTGCGACAGTCTGGCGACCTGTCAATGATGTATCCTTCCTTTTGCCGTATGGCAGCTGGGATAGACTAGCCTCAGTTTTTTGCGCCATTATTTTATTTACATATTTGAATCTATTTTATTCAGCATGAATGAATTATAATACATTATGTTGTTCTTGTTCTTATTTATTTATTTTATCTAGCTTTTAATCTTGAGTTTGCTGTTACATTTTCTGTGAAGCACTGAATTGCACTGACCTCAATGAAATGATTGCTAAAAATATTTCTCCTTTTTATCTCTTCTTTCCGTGTGTGTGTGTGTGTGTGTGTGTGTGTCCAGGCGTGTGTTGATAGTGGTTGTGGTTTTGCTGGCCCTGGTGATGGTCTCTCTGCCCCTGCTGGGAACAGGACCAAGCAAACCTGTGGAGCTGTTCGTCAGCCCCGCACACAGAAAGGTGAGAGCAAAGTAGGGCACAGTGTTCTGGGTGTGGGTTTACTGAGTTACCGTGAAGTGAAGAACAATGATTTTTCAGAGAAGAAAAGGAAGCCCAACAAAGCCAAGAATTCATCTGGAATTACCTGTGTGAGCTGGGTTATCATAATGAGCTGCATGAGCTCAATATGTTTTTAGTTATTCCTATCATGTAGCTCTGTTTGGCAGGCAGGATCGGACCACAACGCAGGACTCGCGAAACAAGATGTACCATTGTTAACAGCTTTATTTGATGAAGTGCTTGAAACCAGAAACTTAGGTACTTAATGGGCACAGAGGGAACTTGAGATGAGGATGTGACAAAGGAAAAAGGGAAAACGCAGACAGTATATACACAGAGGGATAATGAGGGAAGTGAAAACATCTGGGGAGAAAAAGTGACCACAATACACTAATGAGACACAGGAAGCAAAACTAAACACAAAGCAGATGGGACGAGGGGCTGTCAAAATAAAACAGGAAGTGACCAAACATGACACAACGCAGACTTAACATATAGGGAGGCTGGCACACAGAGGGAATCTAAATATACAAACAACACACAGGCTTGACTAATGGCATAGAATACTGTTACCCTTTTTACACCATTGAGGGCCAGCTCAGTTTTAAAATAAAATATTAAGTATAGTAATATTACTATTAATATTAGTTATAGCAGTAAAATCAAATACACTAAAAGGTATCAGGAATTAGTTTAATTGGATTGTTACAGAACTCTTCTGCTGTTCTTACATTTGTGATGAAGGTAAGGGCATTAATTCATGATTTGAGGAAACAAGTTGAAATTATTTAAGCTTTTAAATCAAAGTTCAGAAATAGTATAGCCTTAAATGAACAATTTATCACTTTCTTCTTAATTCTACTTTAATATTTTAGTTAGTTCGTGCTATGCTGGTTGTTTTAACCCATTAAACCTGATGTACTTCAGATGTTGCTTGTTTTCTTCACTGGTATTGAAACTCGACTGGCTCTTAACGGAGACTGGATCTCCCAGACACGAGCGCTTTTATACCGCAGTCACTTGACACACGCACAAACTGCACTCAGGTGATCTCCATTTCATTAATTGTGATGTTTTTGTTTTGATTTTTTTTTGTTTGTTTGTTTTTTTTAGCACATTCTTGTCAAAAGAAGCCAAATCACACCGACCGCGATTTATTAAAGAAATAAAAGGGTGAAATGTCAGGGGGGTACTTTTTATAGGTATTGTATTCAGCTTTTTTATCAAGTGAAGATAGACAGGAAATGGGGGAAAGATGCCCGCACCGTAACGCGGCATGTGCATGTGGTTGCCTGCTCCACCGCTGAGCCACCCAGGCGCCTTGTTTACATCTTGTTTACATTTGTGCTTATTGAGATACTTGATTTTAATTATTTCACATTCTATTCATTTGAGCTCCCTTTTAAATGTAATCTTTGCTTCATTGAGAGATTTGTTTTGTCATGTGTTATTTTATTGAGCCGTTCTAATATATTTAAGTTATTTAACCTGGTGTTATTCCCCAACTTTTGAGATAAATGAATCTTTTTTTTTATCTTAAAATCTGATCCATGTCTTTAAATCCAACTTTAATTCCCTTTTTTGTCATTAGATGAAAATAGTTTGCAGGTAGATGTTCTGCTTCTCACTCATGTGTCTTTTTCCCCATCCTCTCTGCTTCCTGCAGCTGGTGCACGAACATGTGCAAAGAGTCCTGAGGAGTGAATGTCGCCCTAACAGCACCAGGCAGAGCTTGTTAAGTCAACTCCCCGCTTCCAGTCGCATGATCCGGCCTTTTCTGGGGAAGGATGAGCCGCTCACCGAGGACATGTTCCTGTATCCACCGCCATTTGGGTTGAGAGGTCTTCAGAGCAAAGTAGCGGAACTGCTAAAGCTGGTGAATGCGGCTTTTTTCTGTGCTTCAATGTCTGAGCCACTTATGCATATTTGCTGCAAAAAATTTTTTTCAAAAAGCCTGCGGTCGCATATGCTGCAATTGTACACCACAACTGCTACAGATTTTGCACATGATTACTGTAAATTTCCCTCTGCAGCTGCCAGCCTCTGACTCTGCACCCAAGCTAGAAAAGACTGCAGGTAAATGTAAGCGCTGTGTGGTTGTGGGAAATGGAGGCATTCTCAAAGGCCTGGAGCTGGGCCCGCTGATTGACCACTTTGACATCATTATCAGGTTAGAACCTCAAATGCAGCATTTATTAACCCAGCTGATATATAATGGTCCATTTCACTGTTCATTGTACTAGTGATGAGTACCTGAGCAAGCAACCTTACTGACTAAACGGTGCCCATTGTGAATCCATGTTAAAGGTTTGACCTGAGCACCATGTGTTTTGACTTTGCACAAATATTTATGTAAGAAGTCAGTCGGTTGGTGACTCCTTTTCCTTCAGGTTGAACAGAGGTCCTCTGGGAAAGTTCAGCACTGACGTTGGAAATCGAACCAGCATCAGGATGAGTTACCCAGAGGGCACGCCTCTCAGCTGGATCGACACGGACTCGCACACTCTGTTTGTAACGGTGGTGTACAAAAGCGGAGACATCGCCTGGACCTCTGCTATGATCAATAAGCTCACTGTGGTGAGGGGTGCTGACTGATTAACTTGATTCAGGCTAAACATGATACGACAGGTGTATTATTTCTTACAGTATTTTCAGCTAAATATATCAGATGATGTTCTTGGATAAAAGCTGCCTTATTCTTACAGTTTTTTTTTATCTTGCCACAAACATCCTGGAGAAACCGTTAAATACTGAAAACTAGGCCATGAATGGCTGCACATGGTCAAACTAATGGATGATGATGTTGAACAGTAGTAACAGTGCTATAAATGGCAAAGAGTTCTATAAAAGAGTAACGTTGAAGAAGATACATTTGAGATCTAATGTGAATTTTGAAAACAAAAAATATTTAAAAATTAAAAATTGAGCAAGTACTCAGAAATCATTTAAGTAGCGTACATGAGGCTTAAAGTACAAGCAGCCTCTGAGCATGAAAGCTCTTTTTAAAATCATGTGCTGCCAAAAAAAAAGACATTCTCAGATATTGTACATTGTGGCCACCATCTTGTGACTCACACCTGAATGAAGTTTAAATTCACAGAGAGCTGCACGTAGATGTGATTAATCTAGATTAATCAGTTTTACCACTTGATTGATTCCCTGATTGCGTCAGTGTCTGTTCAAAGGAGTTTTTCCCCTGGCTCTTGTTTACTCACATGTACTGCCTGGATTATGTAACTCTGAGCAAAACTGGTCTGAGGTGAAAGGAATGGTTTGTGCTTTGTGTTGCAGCCTCTGTGGGATTGGCTCTTTTTCTGGCAGAAGGTACCAGATCAGATCCCTCTTAAAGCCAGCAGGTTCCGACTTCTAGATCCCCGTGTGATCAGAATGACTGCAGTAGACCTTCTGAAATACCCTCCACCCAGGCCACGCCTGTGGGGCTGGGACCAGGTAATAAATGGTTCACATACACAGTGAAAGGTGTGTTTTTAAAAATCTGATCAGGGCCGTGTTGTGGTAGTGCGTTAAAGGGGAATGAATGGGCTTACTCGGAGAGCGAGGCTCGGGGGGAAACTTGCCGGGGTTTGGTCTGGCGGGAGTTTCCAGGGTCCGGTGGCCGGGGGTGAGTGCAGACTGGCGTGATTCATGGGGCAGGTCGGTGGAGGCTGGAGAGGCGGTGGCCGAGTATGCTGGCTCCGTGGCGAGGCTGAGTTGGTGTGTGATTTCAGTAATATGATTCAGCAGAGAGGACCAAACTGATGATCAGGAGAGAGCAAGGCTACGGACAGGCAGACGGGAATAATACACAGAAGGCGAGCTAACTGGATTACCACCATGGAGGTTTTACAGTCTGATGGTGTGTCATCGTCTCAGCCAATCGTAAATGCTCCAGGCCTTGACTGATAAACAGCTACAGGTGTGCACCTTGGCCACGAAGGCGGAGACACAACCACCTGCCCACCGGACCACCTGGAAACACACAGACACACACCATGCAGCCCACCCCGCCCCATGACACCAATAGAAAACAAGTTAT
>JAMQGT020003397.1:0-47449 GCA_024447675.2 Pterophyllum scalare
TGTTATGTCCTTCTGCTCTCGTTCAGTTACGTATTGCTGCTGCAGACAAAACAGCGAAGTCAGTTTTGTGAGAGGATAAGCGCTGTGCAGTATGTTAGTTTTAAAAGCTCTACATGAGCATGGTTTTCATGCCTCATCTTTGTTGTTGCCTGGTTTGTTTCTTTATATTTGTTCCCAGGGCGCTGGGTTCTTGGTTTTGTTCATGGTTGCTGTTTGTGTCGCATTTCCTGAGCCCCTTATGTTTCTGTGTCTGTTCTGGCTCTCTGTGTCATGTCCCCATGGTTGTCTGGGTCCCCCAGGTTTGTATGTCTTAGTTCTGGTCTCTGTGGTTTCCTGTTTTATTTTGATAGTCTCTGGTCTCTGGTGTTTTGTTTTTAGTTTTACTTCCTTTGTCTCGTCTTCAGTGATTACTTTCTGCTGTGCTCCCAGAAGCAGATCCGGTGTCAGCTCCCTGATTACCTCGTGTGTGTTTATATTGTCTGAGTCCTCCTCTGTTCTTTGTCAGTGCCCTCATCGTTGGCTCCCCTCGTGTTGTGTGTTCCCAGCTTTGTGTTTTCCCAGTCCAGGAAATATTCAGGTATATTTCCCCTGTGTGGCCCATCAAAAAAGCTAAGTTTAGGTTCAGTTCTGCATTGGGGTCCTGTTCCTGCCTCCCACACAGCCGTCCATGGCAGGTATGTGTGCTTAGTGGTCTGTTCAGTATCACATGAAAATATCTACCATATTTCTACAAAGTTTAGCCTACTGGAAGATAACAAGATACTTTTAGTTTTTATTCTTTCAGCTGCAGCCTCAGTGGTGTTTAACATCTGAGAGTAAAGAATGAATATATACAAATCTAAGTTTGAGTCTACATGCAAATTTTATATAAGCTCACCAGTACAGGTGTCTTCTTTTAGAATCATATATTAATGCATGAAGGGAAATGAAATGAAGGGATAACACTGCATCTCTACTTATCACTGACGCTCACTCAGGAAACACAAAAACTTTAGATGTTACTGCAAAACTTTAGACCCTCTTATCTGCTCACCAAGGTCTGAGAGGTCTTCCAGGATTGGTGATGCTATTTTCCAGAAAACTGATTGGTCAGTAGGTGACGATTTCACAGCTGGTGATCTTTAATCTGGAACATAACCTGGTCCAGAGCAGGTTATGTCTACTGCATAAGTTACTATGTGATGTACCCCGGTAGGATAGTTATCTGGATTAAGATGAAATCTTGCTTCATAGCACAGGCCTCTGGAAGCTGTGTCCATCATTCACACACAATACGATGGCTCTCATTTTTCGAGTGGCCACTCGAGGAACTGCTGACTTAATCCACATCTGCAAATCCTCCCCTCCTGCATTTTTTTTTTCTCACGATAGTTGTCCTAAATCTCTGGAACTATCATAATTCTGTCCCAGACTTTCTTTGGTTACAAGACTTCTTATTCAATTCAGTTTTATTGATATAGCACCAAATCACAACAGTCACCTCAAGGTTCTTTATATTGTAGGTAAAGACCCCACAATAATACAGAGGAAACTCAACAATCAAAACGACCCCCTATGAGCAAGCACTTGGTGACAGTGGGAAGGAAAAACTCCCTTTTAACAGGAAGAAACCTCCAGCAGAACCAGGCTCAGGGAGGGGCAGTCATCTGCTGTGACTGTTTTTATAACACTCACTTTGTATCTCTGTGACTGTGAACAAAAATGTTACTGTTTCAGAAACTCTTCATGTTTTTAATCTAACTATGAAGCTGGAGCTACTGTTTGAGATTATTCGATGTGAGATTATTTATTGTTCCTTGTGTTTCTGGAGATTTCCAGAAAGGCGCCTCTCGTTGAACCAATAAAATCACTCATATTTCTGTAAACATAATTTATATGAAAGAAAATAATTAGCTCTCCACAAGAGCAGAACTTTTAATAAAAATGAAAGACTGGATAACGTTCGTGGCTTTGAATACTTCTGTGTTATTTCACACACAGTGTGATGCTTTGACTCACCCATCTTCATTTTTCATTGCCTATCCTTGAAAATTTCTATCCAGTGGTGACTCCTCACCGGAGTCATTTCAGTCCAGCGGTCAGACTGAATTTATGGCGCGAGGAGCGATATGATTGCATGAAGAGTAAATGAATAACTCTTTAGTTCACGAAGCAGCTTCCAGGCTCCCTTTCTCAAAAAACCTTATTGGACCCATAGTGTGCACAGTTTGGCTGCAGCAGAACTACAGCCAATCAGGAACTATTCAAACACAATCAACCATGTTCTGCTACGCAGCCACACAAAACTCCTCTCCAATTACCAACACAATCACATCTGATTGCTCCTCATGTGTGCATTGGTCAGTTTCCAAAAAAAGAAAAAAAGAAGAAAAAAAAAGCTTGTTGCATGTGTGGGAGCCTGATTTCAGCTCCATAACTCACAGAAATAGTGCGTTTTAACAAAGAAAATACATATGCATTTATTCTGTATTTTCCTCGAGCGTAATCGTAATTTTTCATGTGTTTTTTCCCCCTCCCTGTTCCCACCAGATGTTCCTTTTTCTCATTTCTATTTATTATTTTCTCTTGTGTACTTTGGCAGCAGGTATTTAGAGAGAGACAGGGAGACAAAGTGCTGCAGCTATTTCCACTTATTTACTCACACGATGCACAAACGCACACAGGGCCGATTAAAAGCTATCAAACGCCGACTCCAGACATCGTCTTTGTCACTCTCTGCTCTCCACGGTAAAATATTCATAAACCGCTTTGCTTCCAGTTCCTTTTTAAAGCAAATACACTGCGGTCACATTGTTTGCATCATCCTCGCAGCCGTAATAGCACGGTGTAAACAAGCAGGAGAAAGTTATTTAGGAAATGTTTGTGGTGTGGGTTGTTTTTCTGTTGGCAGAAGGAGATTAATGGTTTGTTTGCATTCCCTGCACGCTGTTTATCACGGTGCTGTGATGGTGATGCATGCACGACGTATTATGAAAGATAAATGCGGCTACGCTTTCTGTGAGAGAGGAAGCAGCGTGAATGGAATTTGCTGTTTACATGGGTCATAAAATTATGGTTTATTTTCAAATTACAGTTGTTGTTTTGTTTTCTTTCATTTGTGTGTTTAGCTTCTGATCCCTGGACCTCTGGGAGACTGACTAAATAAGCTGTGATAATCAGCAGGTGATGAAGAGCGCAGAAGCTAATGAAGCCCCCCCTCAGGGAATGAACCGAATTCCTCTTTTCACATTTCAGCGTTGAGTTCAGCCTCTGAATCTGCTGCTTGGAGCTGTGAAGAGGACATTATAAACAGATGCTGAATATTAAACCTCTTAAACCTCCACCCTCTGTCTTTCCTCGTGCTGTTCTCACTTGTAAATGAGCTTTTGGTGGAACTAATCACTGTTTTTGAGGAGCGGCTGTGATCCAGGGAGGTCCAAACAGGCTTACCTGTTCCCCATCTCGCAGCTCTCACCACCACCTGTTTCCAGATTGTTAATCTGCTTCATGACCCACACTCTGGAAAGAGAACCAGCTTCAGAGACTTGGAGACCCAGAGCTGAACCTGAACATAGAAAGATGGAAAAATAGTCTCTCCAGACTAAACAACAAATACTCTCCTGAGGTGACCTCGCAGCCTTAGAGAAAATAAGTTAGTCAGCCTACCTTTAGTTGGGTCTGTTGTGGCTGTAAAATTTATTTTGAGTTTGTTCATTAAATCATGTACAGCTGATCCTGGTATGATTTGCATTTGTCCTTTCGGTGTGCTGTGACAAAATTGTGGTTGATGCTCAGCTAAATTTGAAGGTTTACAGACTTCAGGGGGGATCTGTTTTTATGTTTTCCATTTTGGGGTTAAGGCTTAGAGACCTCTGGGTACTGTATATTTCCAGACTAGTTGGTGATTTTTTTAATTTTTTTTTATTGAACAACGTTCAAAAACAATACAATAACAGTATAGGAACAACTTTGGATACAAACTTTCGTGGAGGATAACAAGCTAGGGGGTATGCAATAATAATGAAATGAATAATAAAACAAACTTAAAACAAAAACAAACTTGTATGTGGTATTTGGCTAAAAGAACAATTATATTTATAGCATCAGAGAAGGCTGGATTTAAGTTTTCCACATAAAATAAAAATGAAATAAAATTCAGTAACTTGCCAAAAAAAACCTTTAGAAACTCTTGTTTCTTTACGAAAAGGTCAGAAAACTTTTAAGAAGCAGTCAAACAACTCGCTTTATACGGCAAAATGCACAAAAAGGAAGATTCAAGGACTAAAAGAAAACTATATACATCAGAGCCTGCAAAATGCAACCGCTCATTCCGCCATCTTGGATCCTCTCCAGACTGGTTGGTGAATGGTTCTGGAGGTTGCTCACCAGGTTAAGTCAGTTACAAAGAGGTTGCCACAGTGAAAACCTCTGTGTGACTGCTTCGGTCTCCAGCAGTTCGCAGCAGATGCATTTAATTTGTGTAGAAGACGGCAACTTCTCTGCAAACGCTTGCCAAATACTGTCCTAGTGATGGTGAAACTTGAAAAAGTGTGATGCAGTTGCAGGGAGACTTTTGTCTGGCCTATTATCATATTTTTGGATTATGACAAAAATAATTTGGTTGGCAATAAAGCAAACTTTGGGGACATAAAGTAAAGGGTCTCATATTGTGTGATATTTTTGGGACACGCCACTGAAATAAAGTTTCAGCACTCTTTAGTCTCTGCTCGGCCGGTCTCTGTGGGAGAGCCTGAGAGGTGAGCAGAAGCAGTTCGGTGTCATTTCATATTTTTGAAGTGAAATGTCTGGCAGGAAAATGTTTGTTTATTCCTCACTGAAAGCTGGTTAGTGTGCACATTAAGCCCCCGAGGACAGACTGACGTCAGCCTTTGAAGCCCGACAACATGATCATAATCCCCTTTTGAACTCCAACATAATTGGTATCAGTTGTTGAAAGGAGGCGATGAACGAAAAAATGGCTGAGAGAACGATCTCGGTGTAGCTTTACATGTTAATTATTTGGCTTATCTGTGTAATGAAAGAGCAGATCACCGAATAAATGTGTTTGGAAAAGGGAAAGGTTTAATTTCTGAAATCTAAAATTCATCAGTCCGCGTTTCAAAAGAAAATGATTTTTTTCATCATCAAAACATCATTTAATTGGAAGCAAAGACGCAGAAGAAGATGATAAGTTGTAATCATAATCTGTTTTATATTCATGGAGAAGAAACATTGTAACTTGTTTGGATAAAAGTTTGAAATAAAACAATGAGATACAATCAGGTGCGGCCGAGTTCCTCAGTCTCGCTGGCTGACAGATCTTCTTATCGTGTCCCGGCCGTGTTATCTGCACACTAAACAATTTGGTGTTTGCGTTCACTGTCGAGCGAACCTGCTTCTGCCAGAACGCTGGATTTAGATGTGTTTCATCAGCAGCAGCAGCAGCCACAGAAGCAGCTGTCTAATCCAGTCAGTTACAGTTGGAGCTGCTCAGCAAAACAAACGCAGATAGTGTAACACAAGTGGAACAGCTGGAAGTCAAAATGCCACATCCCAGCTGGACCCTGATTTCTTTTACCTTCATCCTGATTAATTCTGATCAGTGAGGATATAAATTCTCCCACACGTGTCTTAATTGTCCAGATTAACATCTAAAAATCTGCCGTCTGCTGCATTTTGCATCGTTGCATCCTGTTCTTTGTGGTTAATTTGGAAATCCATTGAGGAAACATTCATTTCTTTTCTTTTTTTTTTTTTTTCCTGAGTTGTCATTAACAACCCGCCGGATGTTTTTTTTCTTTTGCAGAGAGAAATCTGTGCAAACATAATTCGTGACACAGGAGAAGATGTTTGCTCTATTTCAGCTCCATCTATTTTTAATGATGTTGACTTTTCTGGTAAAGGAAAACAAATCGAGAGGATGACATGCAGTGCTGTGTTTGCCCTGCAGGTGACAGCAGTAGCATATTTATAATGGAAACACATGCACCATGAAGAAGAAGGAGGACCAAATCATCCTTATTGTAACGTGATGTAAATTCGACAGCCCAGTTTTAGCTCGTTTCCAGCCTTCCACAAACAAAGCTCTGATTAGCTCTGGTGCAGGCTGTTCCCAGAATCGGCCAGCTCAGTGCTCTGTGTTTTCTCCGGTGCCCTTTTGCTTGAACCTGCAGCTCAGGGGTTTTTGTCAGAATGAACACCGGCATGAAAAACAAATTTTCATCAGATCTGGGGAAAAAAAATCCATCTCAATTAAAATAATGGCATTTCTTTCACAGTTCTGTGCAGCCCCACCGATGTCTTTTGGGATTTGAAACGCTGAGGGGAGGACCTGACCCCCTGACTGTTGCTGTTCTCACCAGACTCCAGCTGTGTTTTTTCCCCGTTAAAGGAAAGCAGTGAAATTGCTGACTTCCCCCTTGGGTTTAAAACTGCGACATGTAAAATTAGGTCCTCTTTCTTCTCTGTGTACAAGCGCAGAGAGATGTTTTCTGACAGGTTCATGGGCTCAAAAGGGGAAGAAGCAAAGGGAAAAACAAAGGTTTCCATCAAGTTAACTAGAATACCGGGGAATTTTGTTCAGAGAGCGATGCATCCAAGGGCAGATAATCTGATATAATTGGTAGAAACCTCCAGCATAGAACAAGGTTCCTTCGTGACTTTGCTCTGGGAAGCTGGGAGGTTTTATTAATCTTACTTCCCCCCGGCCAAGACTTCTGCTGAGCGTGCATGCTGTTTTCCAGCGATGGCCTGCTTCACATTCATGTGTACCGACTCCACCTCTGGAGCAGCTGGCTGTTATTTTCCTCTCTCCACAGCAACAGCAGCAGCAGCCGTGTAAGGGAACTCAGCAGACACAGAGGTTACTTACAGCGGTTCAGTTTACAGCTGCACTCTCAGAACTACAGGTGCAGTTAAAGTCCATACCTGTGCTTACAGGTGCAGTCTACAGAAATGAGCATTTGTCCAATGACGGGTTCCCTAATATGACCTTTTCAGACCCTTCTGCGGCGCACCCTACCCTTTGTGCAGTGACAGCTGGGGCAGGGTCTAGCCCCTCCTGCAGCCTTGAATTGGATAAGTGGTTAAAAAAAATTGATAGATGAATGTTTTATACCTTCTTTTACCAGCTCAGTTTTTGTATCATTAACATTAACATTAATTAAAATTACCACAAACCAAAAGGGTACAAATGAGCACGCCCTGTCAAAGGGATAACAGCCAGACCTTAAAGGATACTGCCCCAGAGACAAGTCGTTAAACCTCTAAGGCTACAATAAGGTGCATTGTTTTCTGAGCGTAAAAGCTTTTTTGAGGGGTCTTTTAAAAGCCTGAGGTCACATACATCACCCACTCTAGTTTACTTTTACTGGACTGGGTGAAGCAGATAAAAGCCGTGTGTTATTACTTGAAAGTATTCGGGAAGGAGAGAGGAGTTCTCTGATTTTTAAAAACCTCAGCTGCCTTTAAAACACCTCCCACGGAGAGACTCATCCATCACCCTCAGCTATGCGAAAATGCTAATCATCACCTAAGCATACACCCATGTGTTAGGTTTAACCTCGTGCAAAATCCTGCGTGGATATGCCTCCTGCTGCTACAGATCACACAGTAAGTTTGCCTTCTTCTCTCTTGACCTTTATTGAGGGCATTCTCCAGTACTGTGGCCGGAGGCGGAGGCGTGGCCAGGCAGCGAGGGGCGGAAGGGAGAAAATGATGAGGTGATGGTGGGGAAATGAAGTGGAAGAGATGTGAGCTAATTGTTTTATATGTACAGAGGGGCATCTGGCTGAGAAGCCCGTCTGATGGGGAGGTCCAGTGAAATTTCTGCTCTTCGTCTCTGACTTTTGGTGAGTTGGTTGTGAGAGGAGGATTAATCGTCACATCAAAACCATTTCATACTGCACAGATTCTCATTTCTCCGTGTGTGTGTGCTGCAGAAAGGCCACACAGAGAGCCCTGCCGTGCACACAGGGTCTTATCGCCAGGCGTGCTGCAATAATGTGACTGTTGTCAGTTACGCCGCTCGGCATTTATTTGCAATGCTTTGTAATCCCCGGAGGAAGATAAGTAAGTAGAGGCGTTTAGGTGGAGCACTTTGTGACAGAGCATGCAGCGATCCCGAGATCTTTCTGCCCACGCAACAACTGAAGCAGCTCGCAGATGCAGCGCTGATCAGAGCGCGTATAAACATTTAGACATCCGGGGGCACACGCGTGCTTCCACGCATATTCAGACAACAGCATAATCTGCACATAACTGCCATCAGACGGGGGAAGGTTTAAAGGAGCTAAGAAAACAGCTGTTTGCCGGGATCGGTGCATTCATATTTTGGAGCATTAAATAATGAATTCATTCACAGTCCTAACCCTGACTATGGAACTGTGGTATTTATAAGGGAGACCGTCATCAATTTTACATGTCAAAGTCAGTTTACCAGTAATGGGAAGTGTTATTTTTTTGTTAGAGTGAAAAGTCTCCTGTGGTTTGAGTCTGAATTCATCAGGATTAGCAAAGAAAGACTGTTACACATGGCAGGCATGCTGTTTGAAGGGTTATACATATGTAATAATATACCATCATATGGTTGAGGGTTAGTATACCACAAATAATTCCAAAAACAATCATTCATCTCTTAAACATTGAGCTGTGGAATGATGGAAGAAAGTTCAGAGTGTTTATGTTTAAAAAATGTTGATTCAAGTGATGATGGTTTATTTTGGTAACCATAATTATTGGGCTGGTTTAGGGCTTTAAAAAACATTAGCGATGAAGTTGTTACATTATTTCACACCAGCTATTTGATGGGATTGTTAAAAATGTTTAGTCTGCACTAACGGATTTGATGCAGCACAGCTGTATTGCAGCATGAACTAAACTATGAATAAATAAAATACAGCCTGCGAGTTGTTGCTGCAGGTTGATGGTATTCACTGTGAAATGCATTGCTAAAGCCCCCCCAGCTGGTTGGTGGGTGGTCGCTGGAGGTTGTTAACAGTCGATAGAGTGGCACTGGTTGCACAGTGGTACACCTCCTTGCAGTTGCTTTTGTTGCCAGCAGGTTGCTAGCAGGTTGCTGTGGTTGCGCACTTGCCAACGACACTGAAAACTGCAACACAAACAGGCAACGGAGAAAGTTTGCCTTCAAAGTAAAAGAACCGTGTCGGTGGTAGCAGTGAGGCTTTTGCTTTTACTGAGGCTCAACCAAAGGAATCACGAGGAAGTTTTTGGTGCATCATCTTCTCTACCGCTGATTTCACGACAGTGATCAACTTCCAGCAACCACTCACCAAGTACTTGGGGAATGCACATTTTCCTCTAGCAAGTGGAGGTTGCAGGGCGTCACCAACCAGTCTCCTAGGAAGTGATGTCATCAGTATTTACATCTTGACATGCTGTCACAAGTGATATGATTGGGGAGTGTAGTTCAGTAAAAGAGAAAATAGTCGAAACTGCTCGCATGAAGGTCTGTGGGTGTTTTTTTTTCTTTTTTAGGTGGATATCATCAGAGAAGCGAGAAAAAAACATGTCGGTTTCTTTAGGGTTGAACTGCTCCTTTAAGCTCACCGAGTCGAGCACAAAGACAGGAGGGGGAAGAACTGCCGAGACATCTCAGCACGCAGAGGGGCCGTGGCTCGGACGTCAGCCTGCTCCCGCCTGAGTCACGGCCGCGCTGTCTACCGCACAGTGCAGCTGAGTTTAAATATGCAAAGTGATCTGACTGTGGGACTAAAATTCGTAACAACTTACAAAAGTGCAGAAAAAGATGACTTGAACACTTTTTTGAATATTGCCAGGCAGCTGAATTAAGATACAGCGAGAACCCATAAGTGGTCTCATGAAAATTTCAGAAAATAATGGACTTGGCACAACTTAGAGGATAATTCCTGTATATTTCAGCCTGGTGTGTAGCTCATTAATGTTACTACTGTGGCTCTGTGGGTCAAGGCCCTGGTTGCTTTTGCACTTTCTGATTGTGTTCCAGAGATTGTAGAAAATGAAGAGTCACAGGAAACGGCAAATATCAGGGTAACAGGAGCAGGCCGCCCAAATGCAGAGGCATAATTAACATTACACAAAAGTGGCTTTTAACAACTTCAAAGCCTCCTGCTTCACATATTTTCAGTAAAGTGCAAAAACACTCACTCAAGTGCTAAATGTCAGCACACTTTTCAGATACTCGAGCCTTTCTAGAGTAATTACATCTTTTGGTACTTAATGCTTCTATGTTAGACAGCCAGCAGTATACAGTGAAAATTACCTCCAGCTTTGTGAACTGCACCATCAGGGGGGGGGGGGCTACGCTTATTTAAAGCTCCATATCATTATGATTGGGCTGCACTAGAGTAGCTTTGCATGATTCACAGTTCATGATTATTCTTGTCTTATACTGGGACTTGGTGCAGCTGTGTTTTGCTCCTTTGTCTTTCAGGTCACCCCCCCTGCAAGCCGACTTTGACTGACTGCCCCCATCACACCCTCTTTGTGGTGAATATGAGTTTCTAACACCAGAACAATGGTATGGGGTGGGGTTAGTTGCTTTTACTTCTTGGTATGTGTTTATGAAAACAGATGTACAGTTGTGGTCAGATGTTTAAACACAAAGTTTACCCTGGTTTTCCAGGGTGGAAGGACTGTAGAACATAAATCTTTAATAACTTTATAAAACAAGAACTGGGTGCACAAGTTTGAATTTATTTTGGATTTTCTGTAATCCACACAGCGTCAAAAGTATACATATGGGGTCAAATATATACATGCACCCCCACTAATGTTTGTCTAACTGTCCCTTAGCAAGTTGCACCTCGACCAGACACACCAGCTTCCGGCGTAAATCTTCATAAATCT
This sequence comes from Pterophyllum scalare, assembly GCA_024447675.2. Taxonomy (NCBI): domain Eukaryota; kingdom Metazoa; phylum Chordata; class Actinopteri; order Cichliformes; family Cichlidae; genus Pterophyllum; species Pterophyllum scalare. Next base: position 10,828 of record JAMQGT020003397.1, read on the forward strand.
GGCTGGATGTTTGACCACTCTTCTCTGTAAAGTTCATTTAAATTGGTTGGTTTCCCGGCACAGACCCAGTTTTTAAGTGTAGTCCAGAGTTGAGGTCCAGAAGCTTAATGTTAGCCTGCTTTATCCACTCCAAAACCAGTTCTGATACATCTTCGGGATCATCGTCCTGTTGGAACACAGTTATGTCCACCTTTGATTTGAGATGAAGTTGAAGAATTTGGAGGTAGTCCAACTTCATGATTCTTCCGCCCACTTTGTGCAGTGTACCAGAACCACCCATGACACTCGTGACCTTGATGAGGGTATGAAAACGTCTGACCACAGCTGTTGTCTCTGTGATTTATTGGAACAGATAAAAGTAATTTCAAAGTCACATTTTCTTTTCATTTGGAGCCTTTGCTGCTTGTGTGGGTGTTTTACCTAACCAATAAAATGTAGATGCTCTTGTGATCCTTTATTGTGTTGTATTCATTGTTTATTGTCCCCATTGTGTCTTTGTGGCATCTTTTAGACAAATATAACCACAACAATAAAAACCTCTTTATGGCTAACATGGGTAATCTATAAAACAAAGATTTTAGGAGGTAAAGGTGCACATCGTTGACATTGGAAGACAAAATATCGGTTTTCCTTGTTTTCCTTGTTTTCACAATTAAACGCAGAAGTAATGCTGAGTTTTCTGAATATCTTCATCCTGGAAGGACCTTTTCAGAATCTACGTTTCCACTCTGAGCCAAAACTCAGAAAAGGTTATGATTACTAAAATTCCCACATATGTGGGGACGGGGCCTTAGTTTTAAAGCAAACAAGTAAAAGTTTCAAGGTGTTCTCCCGATCATGAAACATTCCCACATCCATGCTAACGTTCCCAAGCCCCCCCCCCCCCCGCTGTCTGGATTTGCTGCCATTCAATTTACTGAATTGCATTTGTTTTGAAGGGTTTGTTCATTTCAGGAGATAAAGTGCATGATAATGGACAACCACAGCCCCGTTCTTCCCTCCCTCCAGCTTAAATTGCACCGAAAAGCACGAGTGGAATTGTAAAACACATTTATCTGCCTCCGACAACCGTCTCCTTTCTGAATAATTAATGCTCCGGGCTTTATGTGTCTTGCTTGGTTTGTCCTTGAGGGCCTGTTGAATCGGGACATTGAGAGACCAGGCGGATGGTGACACACACAGGCTCACGTCAGACTTACAGAGCAGCTCTACACTCAGAGGACCGACTGGACCAAACTTTTCTTTTGTAACAGAAATAAATGATCACATTAAAAGCTGCTGCAGCGACTGTCAACAACTCTTAATGGAGGTGAAGCGATGCAGAAAGGGAAGCAATGAGTGTTTAAATGTAACGGTACATAAACTATCATATAACAGCAATAACAGAGTTATTCACTATAATGCTGAATAAAATAGGACTCAAAGTAAATAGCGAGCACGAACTCTATCACAACATTGTGGATACATAGTAATAGTTCGAGCTCATTTGCTCCCAGCATTTGCACATGACGCTTTGTGACGTTATGGGAGACAAATTTTGTCTGTTATTTGTTGATATCTAATATCTGTTTTGTGTTTTTAATCTACTTTTGTGTTGGATGTGCATTGATTGAACTGACGTATCACTCAGTCTGCATGAGATTTTTATTCAGGTTGCAATTTCAAGAGCTGTCCAGGAGCAACAGATAAAAATAAATCCAAGCGCTGACCCTGACTCATTTGAAGTTATTTTTCTGTTATCGGTGAGCGCTGTAATAAACATATTACTGAAATTGAAGCTGACTCCAGGGCCGAGCCGTGACAGTAAGACATCATTGATGTCCTCAAACAATGTGACCCTGAGAGACCTCTCGACTGCGAGAGGACTGTTGGTGCTGTCGGTTTGCTAGAGGAAAATCAAAGCAAGGAGTGGCGGTTTTTAGTCACGATGCAGCACAATGCTTGAATGAACTGCTGGATGGTCTTGGAAATGCCCCTGCAATTTACTGTGACAAATTAGTGTAAAATTATGTGCAGCAATGTATTGTTCTTTGTGAATACAGCTGGATATTGCAAATACTGATGCCTTTGAGGAAAAGCAAACTACTGCACAATCTGCAATATTTGTTTTCAGTTAAGTGAGATTTGAGTCTTGCTCTGTTACCACGTTCCATGCAAAAACGTCTTTGAGCAAAATCATGTTATATGAAGCCCCACTACTTAGCACAGAGTGAATGCATAGAAATAATATATAATGTGTGATAATAAGAGTTTCCTGCTGACTCAAATGTGCGTCCGTCCGTCCGTCCGTCCTCTTCCACTTATCCATGTATGTAAATGTTTAAGTTAAAAACTTACTAGCATTGTTGTTTCAGTCATGCTGGGTTTACACTTTGATTGTTGTGCATATGTGGTGAAGTTTCCAGTGTTTGTGCTACCAAGAACAGTTAGGGTCTCTGGGGTGTTTGAATTCAGCCGCAGTCTTATATTCAGAAGGAATTAAGAATTCAATTAAATTGAATTTAATTAATTTTTTAGTTAGCATCAATTCACAGTAACCTCAAGGTGCTTTATCTATCGGTAAAGACCCAACAATATCAGAGAGAAAAGTTCAGCAATTAGACAATTGTCTATGAGCAGCACTTGGCAATAGCGCGAAGGAAGAACTCCATTTTAACAGGAAGAGACCTTGTTTTGAGCCAGGCTCAGGGACTGGTAGGGGGTAAGCATACAGAGACAAGAACAATGCACAGACTATAGGAGAGAGAAGACAGAGATGAGCCGAAGAAGAAACGCCCAGTGCATCATGGAAAGTCCCCCACCAGCCTGAGCCTGCAGTTGCGTAAATAATAGATGCTTCTGGTTCATCTGATCCTCTTATGTTCTGAGGGTGAAAGGACTCAAAAACACAGTCTCTGAAAGTAAAAGTTTCAGAAGTCTTTATTTATGCAACATCTAAAGATGCAGCATGGTGGCGTGGTGGTTAGCACTGCTGCCTCACAGCTAGAAAGTCTGGGTTCGTATCCACCTTGGCCCGGGCTTCTCTGTGTGGAGTTTGCATGCTCTCACCATGTCTGCGTGGGTTTTCTCCGGGTACTCCAGTTTCCTCCCACAGTCCAAAGACACACAGTCACTGGGGTTAGCTTAGTTGGTGACTCTAAATTGTCTACAGGTGTGGATGGTTGTCTGTTTCTCTGTTAGCCCTGTAACAGGCTGGCGACCTGTACAGGTTATGCTATGACAACTGAGATAGGCCCCCGCAACCCTGAACAGGATAAGTGGAAGAGGATGGATGGTTTAAAGATACAGTAACAACAGAGGACTGGTCAGGGCTCAGACTGGTCAGCAGGGCAAGGCAGGCAGCACAAACACACACAATCCAGATTGCATAGATTCCACAGACTGGGTTCTGCACGAAAAACGAGAGTTGATTCCACACGAAGATAATCCAAAAGGTTAAGCGTGAGCGAGCCGACAGCGATACTTGCTGGTGCAATGATCTGGTGAAGACTGAAGATTATCTCCATCCGAGGAGTGCCCATGAAGAACAGGTGAGTAAAAAATAACTTCAGACAGGTGTGTAAGTCACCACGGGGAGTCGTAGATCCGTGGGCGGGACGACCAGGAAAATCCACCTTGAAGAACGACACACCCACAACAAACAAACAAAAAAAGAAAACACACACATAGGAGGAAACCAGTGCGGGGGCCATGACAGACCCAGCCCTAACTTAGATTTATCAAATAGGAACGTTTAAAGGTAGAAAGGGTGTCTGTCCTGAACCCAAACTGGGAGCTGCTTCCACAGTAGAGAGGTCTGACAGCGTAGGAACCACAGGTAAGCTCACCATCCAAGAGTGGCATGATATTCTGGGATACCTGCAGGAAATCTGCCTCACTAGACAATGATTTATTTTTACTGTAACCAAAGCAAGAAACTGAATTCAAGGTGCATAACTGAAGACAACAGATTAAGAATGGTGTGATTATAATGAGTTCATGCCGATGCTACAGTATTGTTTGGTCCGTGATCCCTAGGCAGGTTGCTAGGGACTTGCTAGGCAGCGGGATGATGTCATCATATATGATGTGTAATGAAAGTTTTGTTGATGTAAATGAGATGTTATTGTCTTAAAATGAAATGATACTATGTTTTTATAAGGTGTTATAGGTGTGTGCTATGAATGGGTCATTTTAGGCTGTTTGTAGGTGGTTGCTACTACCGTAACTAAAATTACTGCATAAACAGCCACTGAACAGCTAATTATATTGTGGTGGGATATTCAACGCAGGACACAGAGACCAGAGTCAAAGTCCAAAATGCAAATCTTTAATGCAATGATGTCTTTTACAGATAATCAGTTAGCAATCAACTCCTTAAACAGGTGGACAAAAGAGGAGGAGCCATAAAACAGGTAAAATATTGAACAAAGGGGAACAAAATGGGAAAGACCAGGAAATGAAGACAGTCAATAAAAACAAAAACAGCACTTGTTGAAAATTGCTTCGATGTTTGACTGCAGGAAGTACCAAGACAACCTGGAAACCAATGAGTGCTGCACAGGGAAGACGGATTTAGCTCAGCGATACATGGGAACGCTGCTCCAGCGATCCTGCGACCCTGAATCGGATAAACAGCTGGATGAAGAATGATTGGCAACCAGAACACAGGAAAGGGAGAAAAAGGAAAACTGAAGGATAAACTAAAAGAACCCTGCCTCTCGCCCTATGTCAGCTGGGATAGGCTCCAGCCCCCACGACTCTGAACAGGATAAGTGGAAGAGGATGGATGGATGGATGGATGGATGGATAGTGGATGGATAGTAGATGAACTGTAGAATAACAGCTGCCAGCACTTTAAAGGTGAGACTGTTAAAGTCTTGCTGTTTCAGTCTAGCTTTAAACCCAGACATCTCTCACATGCTCTTAACTAAATGTTATTATAATAATTTGTCATTACATTATTGTATCATCAGTACTTTTGATTTAATTCTTTTACCCGTTTTCAATACTACAGACTCTTATTTTGCCTTTTAATTTCCCTGTGCAGCACCTTGAACCGGCCTCTGTGCAGGAAACGCTCGTCTCATTTCCTTTATCTCAGAAGAGGAAAATCTGAACACTGCAGGCGAATGAATACTGTCGGGGTTCAACATTCAGTCTGAGATCACTGACATCATGGCCGCTGGAAGGAAAGGCACAGGCGCCGAGTTTTGGCAGTAGAAACACTTTGGAAATGTTGTACTTATAGATCTTTACAGTAGAAACGAGCAGTTCCTTCTGCTTTTACAGTTTATTCAAGAATAAAATTGCATTCTAGAAACATTCAGATGTCATCTTAAGGACTGGATCGCAGTGCTGAGGTAATTTCTTTCCATTGGCAAGCGAAGCCTGAGAGTGATTATTAATATTACATAACACAGGCGATATTCTTATTTACATGAGGCTTTAATATAACAATGCAAATTCAAGACTCATAATATTGTGTGGTACAAGAAAGTACAACACAAGTCTGATTTGTGGAGTGAGAAGAACATGCAGTGCACATGAATTCATGTAGTAATTATATTTCCCCTGTTTTGCTTCAGGCAAAATCATTAAATAGTGAAAAAAAATGTGACTTGCATAACTGGGTCCAACATGGATAGAAAGTTTTAATTTATTTAGTTTTTATAATCTGTTCCTCTTGGACTAAAATGTTTTTATAACACGTAATAGCAACAGAAAACATTACAAATATTAAAAACAGGCTATAAAAACAGTGGCGGTTTCATTGATGGCAGGCAAGTTAAGTGCTTTAAAAAATCCAACTATGATGGCTGTTTAAGTTAAATTGTACATTAAACTGAGTGAGGTATTCCTCGCTCTGATGAGGACAGCCTTATTGTTTTTAGGTCCCACGGGCACTAATTACAGTGATTTGCTCGCAAACTAGGAATCCTCGCCGGAGACGGGGATATGTCACATACATGGAGCCGGTTTAATTCCTTTCAGAGTGGGTGACAAAGACGTGGATTCTGAGGTGTCAAGTGTGGCTTTTCCCCTAAGGTCAAGTGTCTGCCGGGAGGAGCGAGGAACACCACGTCTGAGTGCCTCATACAACACGGCCGGCTGAGATAATCCTGCAGACGAGGAAACGCCGCTCTGCTGCCTCTCATTTCTCACATTTTTCTCCATACAGCGAGTGGAATACAATGAACCTTAATCCTCTGCTCGGCCGCCTGAAGCTACAGCTCTCAGTTTCCCTCCTTCACATTTTGCCATTTTGATACTTGGACAATAAATAAAAAAATAAACGGCAGCATTGAGCAGCATTCTGCAAGTGAGGAACCGGAGAACTTCTTAGCAGAATTAAAAAACACTGTTGCCCAGATCGTTTCACAGATTCCTCGACCTCCTGCTCTGTATCAGCGCCTCCATTTCTTAATCTTTGAAAGGATTTATTTTGCTTATCTGATGGTCTTAGCTCAGAGGTCAGAGGTCAGCTGATGGACTCCAGTGCATCTGGAGTATGAGCAAATGAAAGAGCATTTTAATAGAAGAGAAGAATAAAAACTGGTTTTGCTTTTGTTTTAACTGATTTTCACGACTGAAACGGCTTCACTGGTTACAAGTTACAGAAGGATTCATTTGTGCTGCAGGTTTTCCTCTGAGAGAGTGTAGGGATGATGCCCTTACACTGGATGAAGGACAGATGGACACAAAGGTTGTAATTTAATAAACACACCAACAATATTTCTCTGTGAGTTTGTTTTTCCTTTGAAGCATCTGTGGATGTTCAGATATTTGTACGATTAAAGTTACAGATCACAAAATGGAACAAATTCCAAATGTTTTTGAACTCATGTGAAGGACGACAGCTTTTGAGGGCCAAAAATGAAAAACACAACTTCACATCAGAGTTACAAACTTCTGACCATAAAACTGCTGATTGGTCAAAAACTCGCTGCATTAAACTGCTGCCACCTTGGATGATTTCCCCTTTCTGACATTTTCAGCCCAAGTGTCCTGGGAATTGTTTCCATATTGGCCAGTGCAGGAAGTGGTGTGCCCTTTACATAGTCAGCCCAGCCTTCATGCAGGACGGCTCCTGTGCTGTCACAGACCTCAAATTTGCATTTTACTTTTTATTTTTTTTCAGCTGTAATTATCATTTTTGCCTAACCTTAACTTTGGTTTATTTGCTATAATATAATATTTTTACAATAACAGTAACACGACAAGGCTGAAGCAATGTGGTGATTAATGACTGAGAGAATTTGACTCAAATTTTTAGCTGCCTTTGGGATTTATACAACCTTATTACTGCACTGGTCAGTGCACTTAGAATAGCAGCTGCTTTCAGCAAAAAAAAAAAGACCTGATAAATCAAATATATGTTACCTGCTCAGCACCAAATCCCAGAAAGGCACAGAAAGTGACTCCGCGGTGAACATAATGGGGCTTTTAGCAGCTATAACATCAGATATTTCGCAGAAACAGAGCTCAAAGAAGAGCCGATATTCAGCCTGTCCTCATTCCTGAGGCATAAAATGATGCAGTTTTTTTTTTTACAAAGTCGGTGGAGCGTCACATTTACACACAAGGTGTCCTTTGGCAGTAGTGCCTGACGCACTAGATATGGCAAATGGGATGTAGGTCTGTATCTTCCAACTTGTAATTTTTCAGTTGGCAGGGTGATTGTTGTAAGGTGGCATTTTGTAGCATAAACATAACCAGCCAGAGAACATACAAGTAAAAAGAAAATATATATATAAAGCAAAGCAGCTAAAACACAGAGGTTCAAAGAAGGCTCAAACCATGGTCTGGGGTCACCTGACCTTGTAAGTTATGCCATCCTCGTCCCTCTGACCTCCTAACATATGTCCTATTTTTTAGATCTCAGAAAGAGGGCTTTATCTCTCAGCAGCAGCTATTAGCATGACCAATGCATAAAAGTATTTGCGTGTAACAGTGAAATGTAGGTGGCACCTGACTAAAAAAAATATTATGTTATATTACATTGTCACAAAAAAACTGCTAATCTATTTTAAAGGTGACATGTAGCTTGTTTACTGCCCCCTTGTGGTTAAATGAATAGATAAAAAGCAGGAAATTCCAGGGCTGAAAATGAAACCCTGGCCGCTTGAGGTTGGCTCCAACAGTGAATCGAGCTCTGTGCAACCCCATGTTTATTTTCCTGACTGTAAAGCATTAAGAGCTTTAAGAGCTTCTGTTTGGATACTTTTCAAGTGTGAAGGGACATAGCTTCAGGTTTAGCAAGCGAAACTTTATTATTTTGTTAATCTGTTAATTAGCACTAATTAGCAGGTTTCTACGCTATAAGTATTCACTCATCTGCCCTTACATGCATATGAACCTGAGTAGCATCCCATTCTTAATCCACAGGGTTTAATACGATGTGGGCCTCTGGAACCCTTTTTTTCAAAAAGTATCCTTTTCATGCTGTTCTCCTGTAAATGGAGCCTTGAATACCTGAGTTTCTCCATCTTTTGGTTTAAAAACTGAAGAAGTCTTTCAGGTGAGAGGTGAAACGACTTCAAGAAACAGGTCCAGGTGCCTTTTTTAACGCTCCAGGGACTACTATGACCTGGACGACTGAGAACCAACGCAGACACTTTTGGCAGTATAGTGTATATCTTTGTGTTACATCCATATAATTTATGGATGCAGCTTGCTAACCAAGATAGCCAGTGGTATCTGATAACTAAGCACTCCACCCTCGGTCTAAATATGGTCGCTCCTCCTTGCTCCAAAAAAACAAAAACAAAAAAAACCCAACATAGTGGCAACATCACTGTGTACCTATGGGGTAGAGCTCTATATAATCCTAACAAGTTTTCCTTAGGCTAAATGCATACACTGGTGCAGCATTTTATATACAGTAAACTGGTTCATACAAGACCATTTTATTTTATGTAAAAATTTACACCCGCCACCCTGAATGGGATACACAGAAGAAAATGAATGGATGGATGGTCAAAGTTTACAGTGCAGTTTGTCAGATATCATCATTGTGAGGAAAATATTCTATAATATCCTATAATAACTTTTTATTCCTTTTTTTTTTTTCAGCTCTTTTTTGGCTTCTTGTCAGCAGACTTTTTAGCTCTTTGTTCTGTTTGATGCACAGGAGTCGAATCATAATATTTGTTACCCTAAGATGGTTTGCACAGGTCAGAGTGTTTCTGTATGAAGAAAAAGATGCCACACATCATGCACACAAAACACTAAAATTACTTTTCCTTCATCTTGAACCTCCCTGGAAGATTTGAAGACCAACAGAAGCAGAAGAGAGAATAATAATAAGCGGAGTCTGAACAATGCAAGAAATAAAAAAAAAGTGTTTTTTCTAAAAGAACAGCTTGTTCTGGTTTTGTTAATAATTTGAAGTAACTCCTGCTGACAGCCAGCAACACTGATTACCACTCTCACAAGTCATTTGTGAAAGAATCTGTGCTCATGGGCTTACTGAAGATAATTGAACCGCAGGTGCCTGCGAGTTTTAATTCTCTTAAAATCTGCAGGAAAAGAAGACAGCAATAAGGTGGCAACTAGATCTGATTCACAAGGGGGATGACCGGCTGCCGTGTCTCACACCACACTCAGATATGATTGTCATCTTTGGCAGGAACTTCCCATAAACCGGTCATGCTCATAGACTTTTGTTTTATTAAACTGAAAATGGTGGAAGTTGATGACCCCTCTCCATCATCAACCAAACAAACCTTGTTTGCCAACAAGCTGGAGGAGTTATTAAAAGTTTCTTCACACTGCACTCGTCTGTGCTGGCCAGTGATCAGTAAGAGAAAACTTAGTTACAAATACCAACACATATCTGTGCATGCATACAATAACATGCAGGTTGTAACTGACTTCAGAGCAGTGAATACAGAGCCAGGAGCAGCTTGTCTACCACTCTGGTCTCCTGTCAGTGTCCTGTGAAAGACCAGAGGTTTATCCACAATGCACATGTGCAAAGAACCGAAAAAAGTGCTGGCATCTAAGCTTGCCCAGATCCTGAGTTTAACAGTACATGGACATGAAAATAACAGAAACTAAAGCTCTCAGTGGCTTCTTGTCAGCAGACTTAAAGTATTAGTCTGAAATATAGGTGTCACCACTCAGACAAAACCTCTGCATTAGTGCTGGTACAGGAATAGAAACAGGAGGCAGCTGAAACAGGAAGTAAAGCATTTGAAGTTTTCTCCTGAAACTTTCATCTTTTCAAGCTGTTGCAACATGAATCTCTGAGTTTCTCCCCTGATATAACTTTAAAACGTTGGTAAAAACATGATCAGAACACTCAGCGTCTTCAACCTGAGCTACACTGCCCACTACCACTCATGCCACCCATGGAAGACCACAAAAACACAACTGACTGAAATGACACCAAAGCACGTCCACAGATGTGACATCACTTTTGGTGTGTGTTATAACGTTTGTGACTGTGACAGCGGTGGACCCTGTGGGAGAGGGGTACACTATCACTTTGGTAGGTTTGAATTTATATGTATTTTTAGATTTCACAGAGCAAGCACTGCTTGCCTTGCTTGCCCTGATGGAAGGCCACTGATATAAAGCATGTATACAGTCACTTGTTGAAGTGTGGCTCCTGTTGACAGATAGCCAGCACGTCTTATTTCTTGCACTTGATCACCCATTGTTTGGATATCTGGGGGCTACAAAGACCTCCTGTTAACAGTAATGTGCACTGCAACACATTTCCCAGAAGCAATCCCTCTCAGATGAATCGCAGCTCTGCTAATTACTGTACTCAAGGCACTGACAATGTTTTTTTTTTACCACCTTTGGCCTTCCAAAAGTAGGTCAGACAGACCAAGGCACAATCTATCAAAACTCTTTAAGCAGGTCATGCAAACTCTAGGCGTTAAACACTTCTCTATTTTCTATCACCCTGAGTCCCAGAGAGCTCTGGAAAGGTGGCACCAGACCCTTAAGTCTATGTTACAGAAGTACTGTTTGAATATTGGTAATGACTGGGATGAAGGAGTGCCATTTGCAGCAAGGGAAGCTAAACAAGAATCCCTGGGTTTTAGCCCTCTGGAACTTGTTTTTGGTCATTCAGTGCGGGGCCCTCTAAAGCTGCTAAAAGAACAACTTCTGTCACCTGAGCAATCTGGTAAAACTAATGTTTTGAATGTTTTGAATTCAGAGGTATTACTAACCCTGTCTACACTTCAATCTCACTTATCAAGTGTTCAGAAATGAGATGTTGGTGCTCTAATCCAATCCCATCTGACTCTCTTTGGTGATAACGCTTCACATTCTACAGTTTTAGAGCATGACATGGTAATGCAGCGTCCATGAAACAACATGCTAACAGAGTAAATATGGCAAAGAGATGATGATGAAGAAGGAAGTAAGTTACCTTCTGAAACACGACCTGGCTAAGCCTAGTTGTACACACTTCCGTAAAGGGAATGCAGCAACAGTGTCTGATTCTTTTCTACTACCTCGTACTGAGGACTTTATAGACAGTACTGGCTCAGGAACATATGTCAGTACGTTAGACCTCATTAAAGGTTACTGGCAAGTCCCACTTCCTGAAAGAACATCTGAATTCTCAGCCTTTGTTACACCCCATCACTTTTTGCAGTGTACTGTGATGGCATTCAGGATGAAAACGCCCCTGCAACCTTTCAGAAGCTAATGACCACCGTCCTGGGTAATGTTCCAAACTGCAACATTTATCTGGATGATGTGGTCATTTATTCTTCCAGCTGGGCAGAGCATGTTGCAACACTGAATAATGTCTTTGATCCTTTAGCAGATGCTTTCCTGACACTAAACCTAGCAAAGTGTGAGCTTGGCAAGGCCACTGTCACCTACCTTGGAAAGGAGGTTGGTCGTGGCCAGGTTCGCCCCATTGATGCTAAGTTATCTGCTATTGTTGCCTTTCCTGTGCCTACCACAGAAGGGAGCTGCGTAGATTCCTTGGGCTGGCTGGCTACTACAGACTGTGTTTCTGGAGAAATTTCTCCCAAGTAGGGGCACCTTTAACTAGTCTGTGCAGCCCAGAAGCAGCAGTGAATGTCAACACGCTTTTGAAGGTGCCGAAGTCCTTTTGTGCGGCTCACCTGTTCGTTTCTGTCCCTGACTTTTCCAAGCCTTTCAAGCTGGAAGTGGATGCTAGTGTATGCTGTATTTTTTCAGGACGATCCTAAAGGACTAAGCTATACCGTATGCTACTTCTTAACAAGCATCAAATGAAATATTTAGCAGCTGAGAAGGAAACTTCGGCCATGTTTCTTGCACTTCAACAGTTTGAAGTCTGTGTGGGTTCAACTTCACAAGGTTCATACAGATTGTATTCCTGTCACATATATACAACAACAACCAGCGTTTTGATGAGGTGGGCACTAATCTGTCAAAATGATAACATCCTCATTAAACATAAAGAGGATGTGACAGTGTGGTGGCAGATGCCCTCTCACGAGTGTAATTATTTGTGTGCTGTAGTTAAAAAACATGTTTTTTTCTTATGGGTGGGGGTGTTACAGTCCCTTAAAAGAATGTACGGGGTTTGTGCTTTGGGTTTATGCTTATTATGCTGCTTCCAGGTCCTGATGTGCCACCTTCCCTACTACTGGCTCCTGCTGATCCTGCTTTTCCTGTTATTGGCTGGGGTCTGAGTCCTGCAGCCAGTGGATGCTCTGCAGGGCGTATGTAAGCTGACTGTAGCGACACTTCAGGGCCTTTGATTACTTGTTGGTGATTAGAGCATGATGTGCTTTTGAGTGCTGAGAGGAAGCTTGTGGGGAGAGCTGCGATTTTCTTTTGGTGGTCACCTTTTTCTCCTGTTTTCCCTTGGTTGTCAGGGAGCTCAGGTGTAGGTTTGTATTCTTTTTGTTACCAAGCCAATTAGTTGATGGGGTTTTATATTTAAGTTGGGGTTGTTTTGTTTGTTGTGTTGGCCTTGGCTCTCCATGAAATCTAATTTACGCTTCCCTCTGCGAACATCTTGGCAATAAAACTTTTCAAACCAACCCAAACAGCCTCCTCATATTACTCCATCCACTGCTATGTTATCCCCTCACCTTTTGAAGCCTTGGGTTTTGCATCTTGACTATTTAAACACTAGAAATTCACTCATTGAAAATACTTTTATCTGTCAGCTGCACTAAAAATGCTCTAAGGGTCAAAGTTCCTGCAGAGTTCAGTGACTTGAAGTAGGTGCTTCACACAGTCTGCTGTTGCTCAAAGAGGCCACATCCCTATTAATGCATAACATTAAGGCTTAATTAAAAAGACAAACAAACAAGTGAAATATATAGAAGTTCACCGCTGTACAATTGGTGGAAATTAGCTATAGAGGCCCCATTCATAGTGAAGTTTTTTAATACTAAAAGTAAATAAATCATACTACTATATCATATTCCTTCTGCTGTGCCAACAGCATCATGTTGTGAAGACCCAAATATTTTTTTGGTAAGTTTAAAATAGTTTCCACGCCCAGTTTATCTCTATTTCTGTCCCATACCATAACACCATACTGTGAGGATCTGCTGTCTGTTTGTTCCGACAGTTAACTCAGCTGCATCCTGCATGTTTTTTATTTATCAAAGCTTATTTTATTTGGACGATCTCTGGTGGAAATGACGAGGTTTAACCATGTTTGCTCATTCATAAAATCTGGATTTAAATATATTGCACATTATTAAATCCTACTCTCGTTCTTTAACCCGACGCGGCGCAGCGGCAGAGCCGTCCATCTGCGGTCCTTTCCCATGTTTGAATGCTCAGTAGCTGAGTGCTTATTGAGGCAATAACATTTAAGTGCTTTACTCAAGGACAGCTGCACTGTCCTCTTGAGGAAAACACATTAATGAAACAATGATCTAACTGCCAGAATAACCAGCCTGCTCTGTGCTACGTAGCTCAGCTAATGCACTGTGTCTCTGCCCACTGCACGCTGATTAAAAACCTTAATGGTGTTTTTGTTACAGGTCCAAACTTTCATCTGGCAGCACCTTTCTTCTCAGCTGTTTTTATTGATGTACTACACAAAGAATTATACTTCTGAGAAATGATGTACCATATAGACATCTCTTTTGATAAAAATAAATACCTGAAGTTTATCACTGCCATAAGTTCTCAAGACGTCACGGCACCGTTTGTGAGAGGGGGTTTCATTTCCTGGACACTGGAAACACCAGCAGGCACCTGATTTTAATCCTCTTGATCTACACTCCTCAAAGTTAAACACATTTAATAACACTGAATCAACATCAGCTCAAAGAATAATCGTACTTTAGAGCAACACCTTTCGCATCCTTCATTCCACAAAAAAAAAAAATCTATGGTAATATTTAGAAAAAGTCCAGGGATTTAGATTTATTAAGGCTTCTCTGTGCAAAAATACAGCGCAGTGTCATCCTAGGGTGTCAAATACAGTTCTGTGAGATGCTGCTGGTATTGCAGAGATATGCTTTGTTGTCCGTGCAGCTGCAGTATTGTGCGAGGAGAGATAAAGTCCGCCTTTCGATGGTGGAGAGGTGGCAGTGGAGCAAGTCAGAAGTTTGTCAGCCTGTTCTGCTTTGAAGCTTTGTGTTCTGGACTTGGTTTTGCTTTCAGTGTCTGGTCAGGTTTAGAAAGTCCACAGACTGTAAATACGGACGTAGCCACTGAGACACGTTTGGTTTAGTGGAGTGAGCGCATATTTGGACAAGAGGATGGAGTGTTAAGTTATCAGGCAAGGCTAGTGTCATAAACTGTGTGGTAGCAATACACAGAGACACACATGTAGCCTATTAGAACAAGGTAAGAGACTATTAAAACAAATAAATAAAAAATTAAAGCCTGTACCACACGTAGTCAAGTTATTCCATTAAAAATGTTCCAGAATGCATCAAAACCACAAACATGGTGGAGGATCCAGTTTACTGATTCCAGTTGGTGGAGGTGAGGCTTAGGAGACTGCTATCAGCCACAGCTGCCTGTGTGGGCACATCTGCCAATCAAAGTGACCACGCCCCCAACCTTACAGGTATCCAGATGGATGGAAAATGAGCATCTTGTACCGATGACAGGCAAATAATAGTGACATGAAGAGGGCCGTACTGAGTTTAAGAACTCTCAAAGCAACTGAAGAACATGAAGCAAAGAAGATCAGTGATTGATATATGACAGGGTGGGAAATATGTAAATATACACAAGAGTGTTACTTATGCAACTAACGTCCACTGGTGACTAAACAAATGGCTTCATGCAGTCTGTCGTTGGGCTTTAGGCAGCGCTTGGTTAGGTTTAGGAAAAGGTTTGTGGTTTGCATTAAAATATGCCACCTCACACACACAGAGCACTTTAATGTGATGTAGAATGTGATTTAGAGGGCGTCATGTGGAGCGCTCCTTACGTGGAGTAGCAGCACATCACCCTCCTGCCATAAACCTGAACTGTCACTGCACAGGTGCCAAAAGACGCCTTGAAAAGACACCGTGAGCCATCAGGTGACCTGCAGTCAGCGTCCCGCTACTTGAGAGTGGCGCGTGGTTGGGAGAGCTTTTTTCTGAGGCTCTCATTTTATTTAATCTTTAGCAAAATGCAATGAAATGACATGCTGGATTAAATATGTGGCACCACATTGTGAGGCAGGCAGTCACATTTACAGTAAACAAACTGTCCTTTTTTGTACAGTTTTTGTACTTTTTTGTTAAATCCTCAGGAAAATGTACACAGTTTGGCTGCTTGCTAGTCAAGAGATATTCTTAGGTTTCCTCTTCAGGGAACTGTGACCTAAATATTCATAAAATCCAATCTATGTGCCTGGTTTCAGTACATGTTCAGCAGCTATTCCTGCTTTATTTTCTACCTTGGATTATCTTCTAAGCAGTATATTAAAAGAGAGTCTTGTTTTTATTAAACTGTGGTTGCTATCGGCTTGCAGCGTCTGGAGGAATAGCATCCATGTGAAAATCTTATTTCTCAGCTCAAAATTGCTATGCTGTTAAAAATATAATGTGAAAATGAACATGAATTAATCTAATATAGACACGTGAGCTGTGAGTGAGAAGGCGTGGCATTTCTCAGTTCATCACTGCTGCTTTTTTTATCTGTCCTGCAAGGTGATTAATGGAAATTAATTGCATTCACTTGGCATCCCGAGAGTAAAATAGCCTGTGATTAAACAGCTAAAATGAAATCCGGCAGAGCTCCGGGCAGCGGTGACCTGGCTGGGTAACAGCTGCTTTCAGACAGGCAGCATCACGGATTGCCGGCTATATTGCCAATATAGACTTCCAGTATGAGGTTCATCTTCCTTACTGCACAGCCAGACAGCCAGTATAATTAGATATTGATAGAAGGGCAGTAATTAATGATTAGTCTGCCAGCAACATTATCTGCCCCGGAATTTCATCCACATGTGCTGTGCTGATGGGCCTGGAGGGTCACCAAAACACAGCCAATCGTTTGTCATGTTTCTTGACCTGAATCTGCTGTAATGGGATGGAGCAGAGCAGTGATGGAAACCAACAAGACTCCCGGCCCCTTCCACGGTCAATAGTTTCAAGAAGGCAGCGAGTTCCAGGCGTTTACAAGATGGATCACCTTAATGATCGCAGCAGCCGGGTTTGACCTGTTCTCAAACAAGAAGATCTCTTTGTTTAAAAATTTGAAGTCCCCCCTAAGGTTTTTCTGCTGCAAGAAGGTTCAGTTATCATGTTGGTTTACAGTAACCGATCCACAGATAAAAGTACAGAGAAAAGAGGGAAATAAAACGAAGCTGATGATTATGCACCAAATACAATACAAACAATACAAACCACCATACAAAAAACAAAACAAAAAGTGCAGCATGCACGGTATAAAGATTTTCCTTAAAATCGAGTTCACTTAGATTTGAATTCCATCATCTCAATTATTTTATAATAAAACACAAAACAATGAGCTCTATTTATCTGCAGCTCATGCAATGAAATTTAATTCTCATAAATTAAAGTTGAACCTTGAGAAACATTATTTTTGTCTATTTTTATTCAAGTTTAATTTTGTGTTTATAAAATAATCAATAAATCATAACACGCACACACACACACGCACACACACACACGTGTCCAAACTTTTGACTGGTACTGTACATGAAACGCTATTCTTCATTTTTGGGGTGAATTACCATCACTTTCTTATTCCCAGGGTCCAAATACTGCAGTCTTATTAATGTTAGTTTACCTTTGACGTTGGGATGGTGGCAGTACTGGAATGGGTCTCTGAATTGGTCACTTGGACACTTTTTCAGGAGTGCTTGCTGCCACATTTAAACACACTGTGTTTCACTGTGCAGGGTTAATGTGAACCAACATATTATATTTAAAAATATTTTCCTAAAACGAACCAATTTTTCAGTGGCACGACTTAAGTGGGTCAAATGTAAACGAATCAGTCAATGAAAAATAAAGTACGAAACCAAAAACTGGTGTAATGCTGTCTTTGTACTGTCCGACTTAAGTGCAGCATGTCTGATTGAGAAGCTACAGCACTGAAATCATTTTATTGGTATTTGACTAATCAGGGGCCTGTACTACGAAACGGAATTTCATCTTATCCAAGTGGCTTTGGGGTTAACCCTGAGGTTTCTGTATTATGAAGGTGGGTCCCTTCATAATGGGGCACATCACCATGGTAACTTAGGCTGCAAACCCAACCTGCCCTGGAGCAGGTGGGGGTCCGGATTAGAGATCAACAAGTATAAAATCACCACCTACTGAACAATCAAATCTCCGTAAAATAGTGCCACCATTCTTGGAAGATCTCTTGGATCTCTGTAGGAGAGTCCAAAGTTTTTTAATAGAGGCTGAAGTCTTTGTATTTCCTTGATTTCCTTGAGCATCACTAAAAATATAAACTTTTAGATTCAACATTCCTTGTTTTTTTACAATTTTTGTAAATTTGAACATTAATTTAATAGAAAACACTATTATAACCCATTAGATTCTCCTGTGTACTAATGATAGAAATGTAATATTGATAAATCTGTTAACTCAAACAATTAGCATTTTTATCCCAATTGTCAATGGGTAAGAGAATCCAGATAATGGAAAGATACCCTGTGTATGCTGAACGTGCTTTGTAGTACAGAATTTTTGTTGCTATTGGTAATCATCTGTCTCCTCATTCTTTAATAAATCATGGAGTCCCCCGGTGTCTATACTAGGACCTCTTCTTTTTTTTTAAATTACATATCTTACCTCTTAGCCACTTGTACGTCTCTTGTACAGAGACACGATATTTGATTTCCCTGCTATGCTGATGACACACAGCTATTTCCCAGTACAGAGCAGTGACACTACAAGCCTCTATGATCTTGCAAACTGTCTGAAAAATATATTTGCTAATTTGAAAAATGGAGCAATTTATCATTAGTCACAATAAACTCTGTCCTATCATCCAGGCCTCTCTCTTGGTCCTCTGTCAGTTAATGTTAAATCCATTGTCAGGAAGTTGGGTGTGCTATTTGATACCAGCCTCACTTTTGAGAAAAACATAAACAAGATTGTCCAGTCCTGCTACCATCATCCAAGGAATATTGCTAGGAGAGGATCAATACTGAGTTTTACCACAACTCAAATGATCATTCATGCTTTTATATCCTCTCTGTTAGATGACTGCAGGCATTAAGAAATCAATCAGCAGACTTCAAATTGTTCAAAATGCAGCAGTTCTTACGAGAAGCAGGAAAAGTGAACACATTCAACTCTTTTTAATGTCCCCACACTGGTCAGACATTTGTTTTAGAATTGATTTGAGGTTTTTACTTGAGGAGTTGAATTTTTTCCCTCTCCCTTAGAGCTAGCACGAAGAGTGCAGTAATTCGAGAGGGGCTCAGAGTGGAGCTTCCTCCACATAGAAAGGAGCCAGTTGACGTGATTTGGACATCTGACTAGGATGCCTCTTGGACGCCTCTTGGGTGAGGTGTTCTAGGCATGTCGATACTAGGAGGAGTCCCCGGAGCAGACCCAGGACATGCTGGAGGAATTATCTCTCTCATCTGGCCTGGGAATGCCTCAGGGTTCCCCCAAATAAGCTGGAGGAGGTGGCTGTGGAGAGGGAGGTCTGGGTTTCTCTGTCTAGGCTGCTGCCCCTGTGACCTGACCCCAGACAAGTGGAAGAAAATGGATGGATGGAGTCGAGTTTTATGACTGTACAAAGTACAACAAAAGGTGAGTCCTCTGTTTGGCTAAAATTTCACAGTGAACACAAACTGAATCCAAAAACAGGCATAAGGAGTAAAACGTAATACAAACAGAGAAGCACAACAAACACTCTGACAAAGAAACGAGGGAACGGGTGGAAACAATTAACTCAGGTAAAGACAGCAACAATCACAAGAGACAAAAAGCAGAAATTAAAACTAGAACACGAATGAGACGCCGGAGAAAACTAACCTCACAGAAAAACAAACACAAAGAAATGAAGACTACAACTACAACAAGAAGGCGGGAACACCGCAAAACTATGGAGAGACTAAAATAGTAAAAACAAAACAGAAACCGAAACTCAATTAAGTAAAAAACAAACTCCAAAATACCAAAACGAGTGAACTCCAAAGAGGAAACAGAATTCAAAGATATCAGAACTGAAGCTAAACACAACTATAATAATGATATCAAAAATAGCACAGACCCTGGGACTGCTGAGGGTTCTCAGACCTGCCCGATGAACTCCGGTTTGCTACTTCAGTATTTTCTTGTAAATCACCTTTAAAAACTTTAAAATATATCAGAGTTTTCCTCAACCTTTCTTCACTTTTCAAAGTGATCCACACTTGATTTTATTCGTGGTGTTGCACTTGAATACTTTTCCTTTATTAAATGAATACCAACAGTTTCTGAGATTTGTTCTTGCTTTTATAATATTCTGTTTATGGTTTTCTCCTGCCTGATTGATTCTATTTGATTGTTTGTATGATGTGTTTTTGTGAGGCTAGTTTTGTGCTGTACAAACAAACTTTATTCTTATTATTATTACAAAGGAGCATAAAGGCACACATCGTGCTATTTCACATGCGAAAAGCTGCCTTTTTAATCTGTAAGTGAATCACAAATATCCTGAATTCATTGTACTTGAGTCCCTTTACTGCTTTACTTTTATTTGTTTTTGGAGCGTTTTATGTGTAAAAAAAACCAAAGAGGGAGTCCTCCAGGCCGGGTGTGCTTTCACATGCTTTTACAAGCTGCTTACAGCAAAAATAAAGTAATCACATTCACAGCAACTGCTGTTTTTCAGGTCCGTGAGAAGTCTTTCATTTCGGCTGTGTTGATGTTTAATCTCAGGACTGAAGGAACGGTGGAGGAGAAAAGGAATGGATGAAACTGTGAAGGAAAGAAAGAAGGAAAGGTAGGACTGAATTCCCGTTTGCCTGTGTGAGGTGAGTGTGACGGGGGGTTTGTCACATCTGCCTGTAGGAATATCTGCAACAATGTGTGTGTGGCTTGTTTGCACACGTGTGTGTGTGTGTGTGTGTGTGTGTGGGTATGAGTGATGGCTGTGTGTCTCAGCCGGGGTTATGCGTGTGCATCGGTGCGTGTAATGAACGTCACATTCCCCCGCTCCCCCAGCCCGCCACACTGCATCCTGTACATGACCACACCATCAGCAGCACACCCACACACACAGATGACGGCTATATACAATATTTTCTTCTAATCACAGTTACGTTCAGGAGCGATCGCTTTTTAAGAGGATCGGATTCGGCTTCTTCACCGACTCCACTGGAGTGAGTTTGAACCCACAGGAAGAGTCTGCTCTCTGCCATCCTCATTTGAATAATTGCTGGAGGCTGTTCGCAGAGACGCATAATAATGATAAATTGGACTTTAAGAACCTATCAGGCTATCCAAGGACAGTGTGCTGTAAAACAGGAAGGGACAGGAACAGATGTGGGACAGAGTGGCGATGTGGCGGTGTGCGACTGCTGCTCAAAGGGAAATCTGGGACTCGTATCAGGCTTTGAAATCTGAGATCCTTTTAGGTGCTGAGAGTGCTTCTGAGAGGGAAGAGGGCCTCCACGATCCAGGTCATCTTGCAGATTTATGCAGTGGACTCTGTAGATGACTTAAAAGAAATGCATTTTCTTTAATCTTTGTTGCCATGTTTATACATCATATCTTACAAACCATAAATATGAGCACAGGGCACAAAAACACACATTTCCAAAAAGCAACATTATGTCCCTGTTGGTGGAAAGAACTATAGCAGTGTTTACAAACAGTGCTGACGGTTCAGTGTAAATAAAATGTATAAAGGAAAAAAAACTGATTTCATCTAAGGGAGCTCCCAACTATGCAACAACACAGAAGGAAAAAATTGTCAATAAAACAAAGATGAATCTGTTTCCTGTTTGAAATTCTTTAATGTTGCCTCTGCTTGTCCTGCTTTAACTAAGACAAAGCTGTAACGCAGCTGTAATACTCTGCAGTTTTCAATTAGCAAGTGAGCCTTGTCAAAAGTTGATGATGAATGAATTTTTGCCCATCTGTTGTACACATATAGTGTTGTTACACTTCCAACAGGCGTATTTTACTACTGCAGTAACAAATCTTGTGCTCAAAAATAAATGAACTAAGTAAAGAGAACCTAGATCGATACTTTAAGACACGGCTGCCAGAGGCCAGAAGGTTGAACTCGGGATTCTAATCTTACCTGCACAGTTATATAATTTGCACCATCTAGGCTTTAATGCCCCTCCATTCATCCACTTTCCTCACTGCCTCTAGTTCAGAGTCGTGGGGAAGCTGGAGCACATCCCAGCTTTCACTGGGCGAGGTGAAGTACTCCCCGTGCACCCACTCCATCTCAGAGCTAATGCAGAGAGACAGACAGCCACTCACGCTCACGTTCACACCTGTGGCCAATTTAGAATCAGCAACTAACCTGACCTGTACAATTACAAAAAAGTACCCATATTTATGCACCCAGCATAGTTGTGCATTGATGGTCTGTTGATGCTATGCAGAAATTTTCAGATCTCGCTTCACATGTTGTAGCTGTGAACTGTCACCAGGCGGCAGTGTCCAAAATATGTGGCCATGTGGGCTTTTCATGTTTATGTTTGTGCTGCTGTTGGTCCTTCAGCTTTGTCCCTTTGATGGAAAGGACAGAAGTCATGTTTAATAAAGAATTCAACTGGTTAAAAACAATTTAAAAACAGCCTCCACTGCAGCCATTAAGTTAATTTTCTTCTTCCTCTTCCAGCCAACTTTTCAAACAACCAGCACTCGACCCACACCTGGTGTCATCGCCATCGGTATACGTGCTGCTGGCTTTCTGGAGGACTGCACATGAGGACGTCTCCATAGCCTCTGTGTAGGCTGACTTTCCACAGTCCCTCTCTGCAACACCAGAAGACTAAGCACACAGACACCAGTGAAGGACGGTGACTAAAAAAAGGTCAGCAAGGCATGAATCTGACTAAGAAGCAGGTGTATACGAAAAATCTTGGCAAGTCATATTGTATATTGAGCTTCCACAAAGAAGACTCTTAGGAGATTTATAAGGGTTTTCCACTGAACAGATAGAACAACGAGGAGCTGAAGCGCTTTTAACAGACTTGTATTTTGTTCCTTATTGAGTGCGATACAGTCACTCTGCACATTTTCGGTTTTCTTTGGGCCACATTTGGCTGTGACTGATGCCACAGCGCCACCTTATGCTGGCCAAATGTCAGCATGTTGTTGAATTTGGGAAAAGACCATGGAAATCCCACTTCATGACCTTTGAGCCACACCTGGCTCATGCAACATTGCCATAACTGAGCTGATAGTTCCATAAAAACCCAGATTAGGCCTAAAGTGTGTACTCTCTGGGTAAGCTGTTGATATAGACAGCTCAGCATCCCCACAATGGGATTAAAATGTGCTTTTTGCACCAAACTATTTTACATTGTAATAATTGATGTGTAGTACTATGTTAACTCTATGAAGCAGGCTGCAGCTTCATACCCTACGCCTCAGGCTGTGGCAGAGCCTGACATTCACCTTCCCACAAGTGTAAACAGTGATGCAGACCTCAACAACTGTGACATGTTTGCTTGGTAGTAATAAGCAGGGTATATTGATTAGAGCAAAATGTAATTTGCTCTAATTGTATAGCATGCTCATTATGCTACGCAATAGCTTATATTCTAGCAGTGCTGACGTGCTCTGTTTTTCTCTTTTTGATCTCTCTGACAGTTTGCGTCTTCAGTCTACTCTACTTCAATTCAATTCAATTCAATTCAAAAGACCCTACAATAATACAGAGAAAACCCAACAGTCAAAACGACCCCCTATGAGCAAGCACTTGGCGACGGTGGGAAGGAAAAACTCCCTTTTAACAGGAGAGAAACCTCCAGCAGAACCAGGCTCAGGGGAGGGGCAGTCATCTGCTGTGACCGGTTGGGGCTTCTCACATTACAGTAAAAGTAACTGTTGTTCAACATTTATTAGCTCTAAGTGCAGCACGAACATGAAATCAGTTTCCCTCATGATGGCGGAGCACTCCAGAGACCCCAGCGCACACGTATACATGCAAACAATGATGTCACCTATTCCTATTCCACAGCTGGAATACAGCACAGTCCTGGAAAGCTTGAGAGACAGAATGCATGTCCTTCCTAGGCTGTATGATGGCCTTGTTGTGGCTCCACGGTCTTTCTCCTAACACACTATTTTGAGAAGTGGTTACACACATTTTTTAAAATTTTTTTTATTTTCAGGCTTCATCCAGTTGCTGCAGTGACAGCTTTCCAGAGTGCAGGGTAGTATCTGAGTGTCTGATAAACCTTTGCTGCATTTATCTGTTACTCTGTATTTATTTCATTCTGTAAGCTGCATCTTGAACGACACATCCCCACCAACAGACGCACATGTGCTGCGGTAATACAAAGATATTTTCAGCTTTACTCTCAACTATACTGTGAAGATAATGTGATAAATCTGTCAACATAAAGAGGACAGGGTTAACAGTGAATTGCAGGAAGCAGGCCAGATGGGAAGAGACCAGTCACTGAGTTTAAACTCTATGTTCCAGGTGAAAGAACAACATGCAGCATACCAGGCTGGTGCAGCAGACGTTCTCTAAATGAACCATTAGTTTTTGAAGCAGCGAGTCAGTGGATGTCCAGCAGAGCCTGGGTGCATGCTTGTCTTCTTCATGCTTAGATCATCTGAATAATTGATTGGGTACATCTCTCGCTGCCGTAGGACTGGAGAGACGTGTTGGTGAAATGTCAACACATTTCCACCCAATTAGTCCATTCTGCTGTGCATGAACTCTTTTGAAGAGTTATAGGGGCAACGGGACTGCGGTGTGGAAAGCAGAGTGGTTTTTCCATACAAAACTAATGGTCACAAAGGAGCGTCACACCAATATAAGCACTATTTTCAAGGCCACGAATGTATAATATAGCAAAGTGTAATGCATATATCCTGGACTGTGTATTTCAGTCAGATTAAGGAAACAAGCACAGGAGTAGGAAGGCAGCCACAATGAACAAAAAGCAAGCATTAGTTAGAAGCTGGTGGTTACTTAAAGAGGGTCAGGAAACAGAACAACACGGGCAGCATGCTCAACAACGACCAGTGGAAAGACAAAAACGCCATGAGGAATCTGTGCAAGGCACCAGGAGGAACAAAGTAACAAACATGGGGATGAACACAGCCAGGTAAAAAGCTAAGTAACTTGACAGACTGATTTAGTAAGAGAAAGACCAAACAAGACAGATGTAATCAGTGACAGTGGCTGTGGTTGAATCATTAAAAAACAACAACAAAAAAAAATCCTGTTTTTTTTTTTCTCTGATCACTTCTACTCATCCTCGATGGAAGACATCGTGATGTGAGAATGGTCCCCCAACTGGCTGCCCCTCCCTGAGCCTGGCTCTGCCAGAGGTTTCTTCCTGTTAAAAGGGAGTTTTTCCTTCCCACTGTCACCAAGTGCTTGCTCATAGGGGGTCATCTGATTGTTGACTTTTGTCTGCATTATTGTAGGATCTTTACCTTAAATATAAAGCGCTTTGTAGTGATTTGGTGCTATATAAATAAAATTGAACTGCTATTGAATGCACAATCAGGATGTTCAGGGAATCACGTACTTTGACATCTAATGCTGCTGATGTCGGTCTACTCTGCTGAAAATACCAAAAACTGACTAAAGTGTATCTTACATACTTCACCTAATGTGTTCTCACTGTTTTGTTTTATGCAGGCTGTATAATTGTGGATGACCCCATAAACAATACGACTTATTTACTAAGAGCAAAGCTTATCAGTTACAGCAGTCAAATAAGTCCGCTCATATTTTTGCTTCCCGCTTTAACTCCTGTTTTTATGACTTCAAAATAATTTAATGATAATCCTCAAAACTGGCAATACAACAAATCAGAGCATAATCAATGCGAACTGAGCTACGCTGTGGCCTTCAATTCACTTATATGTTTTTATTACAGCTAATTATCTTTATTTATAGAGAACTTTTCAAAGACCATGTCACAAAATGCTTCACGTGGGAACCGACTGCATAAAAAGAACCTTTTATTAAAGTCGTGTAATGCTCATAACCTGCTGAAATTAAACAAATATAATACGGTTATGGATGAATAAAAAACAGCTGTAATTTACATGATGATCTATGTCACCTGCCAGTTATTGGATAGCACATTGCTTTGAACTGTGGGATGGTCTAGCGCATCCTGTACAAAAGCAGCTAAAAAAGGAAGCACTGAAGCACGTTTCTGAAGCATTCAGAGAATTCGATCTGCTTTTTGTACATAGCTGCCACAAGGATACTTCAGGGTCACTTCACTCCGTTAGGAACCTTCCTGAGCAAAACCGACTATTCAGCCGCAGCCAGGCTCAGTGAACAGAGAGAGACAGGATGTAACACCAACTGAAACACGCAAAGACTGACCCAAAACAGAGAAATGAAAACAAGACAAGGCCATACAGCGACACACTGAAATCTGCAAGGATGGGGAAAAGCTACAAAAAAGAAATGCAAGATCACAACTTCTAGATCAAAACACTTCAAAAAGCAAAATACTTTGGGCTGTTATCGTTGGTCTTTAGTGTCTTTAGCATACAGGGAGATTTTCTCTTAAAGCCAAGACCATAAAAGAAACACAATGCCTCCAAGATCACAGCTTGAAGCTCTGAGCATACTTCAGATGTTCCAGGAAAGGGTTTGTCTGAAGGATTCCCGGCGGCTGTGCTGTTAAGCCAAAAGCTGCTCCATCAAAGCCTCCTCGCCTCTGAAGTATGACAACCTGGCCATGACCAGCATAAACCCATTGAGAGTAATGCTGGCCATGCATATGGATTCCATATGGGTGATTCTCTGTTCTGTAACAAGCTGAGGTGATGGAAAGCCAAGCTGTACCAGCGCTTTCTCGTTTTTAGCCCGGCTGAAACCACCACTATAATGCTCTGACTGCGGGTCAGCTCTAATTGTTCAGGTTGAGTAAATTTGGCAAAGTGTTTGTAGCTTGGAACAAAGCAAAGAGAAAACAGGCCAAGACTGAGTTTTACAGCTTCGGGGCAAAAACTGGCAACGTGAACAGAGCAACTGCATTTATTTTTGTTTGGTCATTTTTTGTGCTTTTTATTACGAAGTCGTGAATACTGACAACACAGATGATGTTATCTAAACGGTGATAATCAGCACATTTATTATTTTTATGTAAGGCAACTTTTTTTCTTTTTTCCGGGGGGTGGGGTGGGGTGGGGGTGTATTTGATGTCAGCGGTGAATGATTGCGTACCAGTTATAGCCTGCAGCTTCACTCGGCTTTCATTGCTTCCACTTGTATTCAAACACTGCTGCAGGGGCCAAAGGTCTTCCCCCCCATTCATCAGGAGATGCATGCCATCCACCAAAGTGCTGCATATGGAGGAAAATCTGCAAGCGAGGCAAATCAAAAGTGGAGGCGGCGGAGGAGGCGGCGGAGCTGCAAACATGCTATGTGATCTACAATCAGTGGTGCTGTCAGAAATCTGATGATCAAAACAGATAGCGTGGTGTGTTCCAACCAGCAGCCTTGGAAACATTCATCTGCGGATGGTGAGGAATGATGAGAAGACGGGAGGCATTTTCCTCGGGGAAAGTTGACATCTGCCCCGATTAGTTTTTACCTCCATCATTCAAATTTCCCCTTCACTTTCATGCTGCATGCTCAGATCTCAGTTCTGAGATATGCTCCCAGACAATGTTGTTTATTTTCCTACAAGGGTAAAAACATGCTGTTTTGATGTTTAGTATTAATCACAACCCCCCCCCCCTTCCAGTAGACTTTCCCAGGAAAAGTTCAGAGCCTTCAGCTTTTTATTTCTGGAAAGGAAATCTTTGTAAGATTCAAACTGTTGACATTAAACAGATTATAAATAACCTAAGAGCTGTATAAGTACTGATCACATAAACCCAGCACCAGTTTGCAACAGCTAGTATTGCCAAGGAGTTTTATATTGAAATGTAAAGACCCTACAACATTAGACAGGCAACCCTTTGACTGCCTTTAAACAGGAAGAAACCTCTGGCAGAACCAGGCGTCGGGTGGGGCAGCCGTCTCCAACAGCTGGTTGAAGAGACTGTGAGGACAGATGAGACGGAAAACAGGCTGATAGGACGAGCACAGAAAACAAACAGGAAATCAGCACCTTCCAAACCCATTCAAAAAGAAAGTCTTGTGTTAACATCTCCTTGTTAGTCATTTTAAGTCTTTTGATGCAACAAAAATGACCTTTGTTATTATTAATCTCTGCCTCTCTTCCACAGCATGTCTTTTTTCCTGTCTCTCTCCCCTCAGCCCCAGCCTGGTTCTGCCAGAGGTTTCTTCCTGTGAAAAGGGAGTTTTTCCTAACCACTGTCGCCAAATGCTTGCTCATAGCGGTAGTTTTGACTGTTGGGTTTTCTCTGTATTATTGTAGGGTCTTTACTTTACAATAAAAAGGGGCTTGAGGTGACCGTTTATATAGCGCCAAATCACAACAAATAAAATTGAAGTGTATTGAAAAACATTTGTATTGCCTCAGTCACAAAAATGCAACGGTGGGATTTTATATTACACGTTAACCACCTTGAATTTAAAGAGAGACAGCCATACCCCTGCTTAGTCACGAAAATGTAGTTTCTACTTTGAGTTCCTTGTTGTGAATGGTTGCAAATCAGCCATTTGAATTATAAGTAGAATAGAAATCTTGATAGAAAATATCTGAGTCTTTGAGGAAAAAAAGGTAAAGGCTGGCTGGATTGGTGGATGGCTGGATGGATGGATGGGCGGATGGATTGATGGCTGGATGGCTGACTGGATGGATGGGTGGATGGATTCTGTTTCATTTTGGGATCAATTCTGTTGCTATGGTGCTGTGTTTTGCTATTTAATTTTCTGCCTCTGATTAATGCCTCTGACTGGCTTCTTCTCCACAGGAACCAAAACAAAGCCTTAGGAAATAATAATTATGGGACATTCTGATGTTTGTATGTTAAGAAACAATGAGGGTGATATTTAAAGGGGACCTGTATTGCTCATGTTCAAGTCCACATTTTTATTTGTGGACAGAAAATAAGGAAAAATAGAAGCTGTCCCCATTGTAGAAAATTCAAAGAACAGGTGAAACATTTCAGAGACCTATTGGCCCTCCAACTTTGCACTTTTATGCAGCACAAATTCGTGGTGCAATCAAAAAGTTCCGCAAACTTAAAAAAGCAAACAGTGTGTCTGATTTAAAAATCATTCCTCAAGGTTGTCTCTCGGGGTGCTGCTGCAAGGCTTCCAGCACCGCCGCTCTGTGGACGTCCTGTTGAATATCATTTAGGGGAAGAGGACAAAGTTACAGGGAGTCAAATCTGGCGGGAAGGGTCGGCTGAGAGTGAAAGTTGCGTTTGTGCCTTTTCAAAGTGTTGTGAGGGGCACAGGTCAGGCTGACGGTGGCAAATGTTTTCTCTCAGGACGCTACAGTAGAACTTGGCACTGACAGCCGGACCCAGGGGCACAAAATCACAACCATGCCAATGTTAAAAAAAGACCTCACTGAGTATGCTACTGGCCGTGGTCCTGACACAATGCGCCGCCATCAGGCTCAGACACTGTGGACTCTTCTACCGAAGACTGCTATTGGCTCTCAGGATAAAAGCTGGAGACCCAGCTGTCATCATTAGTAATCCTTGTCATGAAAGTCAGGTCAGTTTGACACTGATGTCTGATGTTTTCTCCAGGGAGAGATCCAAATGTGGCAGCAGCGCTGGAACACTGACAAAGCTTCACAAGAAAGATGATTTTTATGGGTGGCCAAATTTAAATCAGGTGCAGTTTTTGCTTTTCATAAGCGGAGCTGCAAAGCTTTTTGATCATCTCCTCGTACGTAAGGGGAAAATCTGAAGCTTCTGCAAACAAAACACAGGTAAACAGATTCTCACTTTGACTTATGCTCTACAGGAATGTGTCTTTTTAGATCAATATCAAAGATCCCGCAGTGCTGGATTTAACAGTGAATGAGCCGGTGCTGCCAGAAATTCCATAAAAGTCTGTTTCGAGTGAAAAACGGCGTACAAGTACAGATGCATATCAACATCTGCTCTGGTCAGTGCCGTACCCTCCACAGGTTCTGCAGATCATTCTGATTGTTGCCATTATTGTCAGTTAGTTAAACATATGGCTCAGGGAACATGACTAATGATGGCACGTTGTGTAATCCTTATAGAGAACAGATCGTTATCAGATATTAGTCATAAGGCTCGCTGCTTCCCTCTCTGTCTCAGGGCAATGCCAATATCAAAGAGCAGAATCTGCTGAATCTAATGGAGGCATGCTCCATCTTCTGGGAAGTCTTTTAGCCTTTGATTGTTTCTGTCCTCACGAATGCCCGTTCAAAATAAATTATTGTGCGATGAATCACGTCACTCATTTGGGCGAGTTACTGTTGCCTGATTGTCATTCCCTCGCTTGCACCAAAGATTATTTATTATGTCTGTAGCTTAATTAAATGTGTTTACATTTTAATTTTATCTGTGATTTAATCTTCTCAGGATGAGAGAAGAAAACGACTTTCCACGTCAGACTTGTTTAAAAATATGCATGCACACAATGAAAGTTTTGTGTGTGTGGGGGGTAATATATTCGATTTTGCTCTCGATTGTGTGCGCTCATGCATCTGTCCCTGCAGCGTAATGATTTGTTTGTGTGTGTGTCTGTGCTTGTGGTGCGCTGACAGCTCAGGAATGTGCTGTCTTTTATGAGACACGGGCATTGCTCTTTCTTGTCAACATTCCTTCCAAACAGGGCGAAAGGTAGAACGAGTACTTTCTTGTCTTGTCACATTGAAGAATGACTCTCATTTTTGGTTGATAATGTACCTTCAAAATCTTTATAAATCACTGAATTTCCACGTTCTTCTACAGTCAAGTAGGTCTGCTTTATGTGAAACTGAGACCCACTCTTATAAAAATGACTTTGAGCCCTTCATTGAGTCCCTGCACTGTCAAAAATAATATTAGCCTGATTTAATCAATCATCTGGCACCTAAAATGATCACATAACAGCCTTTTCTTGATTGTTCATGTGATCACTATTGCTCCTTACGAAATGCACGTGCAGTCTCAGATTAGAGTAACCCCAGTATTAGCTGAGGGCTATTTTAAACACCACATACACAAATAATGCTTCCAATAAAAATTCTAATAATAATAACAAAAGCAGTCTGAGATTATATGCCCGCCCCGGGGCCGGGAAGCTCCTCCGTACGAAGCATTAACTGAGGTGCCGGATCCGGAAGGATATCTTGATTAGATGAAATTAGATCGATTGAGATACTTTCATCTGAGAAGATTGGGACTATATCTCCCAATTTTTATTATTTCAATCTGATTTGGCATCTGAAAATATGCTACTGCTGACTGAAGACAGGGGAAGAGGGGAGGGCGAAGGCATGTTTGGAGGCAAGAGAGAAGGAAAGGGAGGAGTGTGGAGGTGAGAGTAAGGACTTTAAATGTGGGGGCTATAAATGGTAAGGTGTACAGAGGAGGGATAGTGGATATACTGAGCAAAGGATGCTGAAGGTGGAGCTGCCAGGGAAGAGGAAACGAGGAAGTCCAAAGAGGAGATCCATCGATGTGGCGAAGGAGAACATGGCGCAACAGAGGAGGGTGCTGGAATAAGTTGAGATGGAGGCAGATGATCTGCTGTGGTGATCCCTAAATGGAGAAGCTGAAACAGAAAGTTGTAGTGGTCAATAATCCTTCAAAACATTCCTGACTCTATAAAGTCACACAGGCCTAAAGCCCATTTGGAGACCACAGGTTGCTAGGGGAAACTGTGTATCCCCTGACTGGTGAAACTGGTCGCACAGAGGTATCCGGTGCTGCACTTCAAACCTCCTCCTGATTGCTTTGGTTGCTCGGAGATTTGCCATGATCACCTGCAGCTTGCGTGGAAGACATGTCTGCAAACACTCCAGCCACTCACCAAACGGTACTGAAACTGTGAAGTGTGATACACACTGGAAACAATGTTTACCTTCGAAGTGAAAACTGCCTTTTGAAACATGCTGGTTACAGCAGTAAGGCTCAGGCATAGTGGTAGGCAGTGTTAGAGCTGTTTCTACAACTAAAACAGCTAATTAACCAAAGGTGTCTACAGGTGAGACACAGATAAGAAAAGGCAAGAAGGGACTTCTTTAGGTTTGTAAAGATGTTTCGCCTCTCATCTGAGAGGCTTCTTCAGTTCTAAAGCAACTGATGGAGGGTCCCAAGTATTTAACCCGTAGTGGTTATTGTCCCCTTGGAGGTGGTCCATTATTAATGAGTCATCACATGACCCAAGGTATGAAAACAGATCTGGATCATTACCATCAGCTCAGCATCGCCCCACTCTACCATCATGTGAGCTACAGAGGCAAGGTGAGAGTTGGGGTTGAAATGCCCAGGAAGGGACAACTCCAAACAATAATGATTTCAGTCATTTATGGAGCTCGAGCTGCCCGGCACACACATGCTTAGATGTCTGAAAGTCTCAATGTCACCCCGCCTGTTTAGCTCGTTCCATGATCGCACATTATCCAGTGTCTCATCTCCACTCTTGCCCTAAATTGTAGTGTTATCCAGCTTAAACATCCAAGAACAACGACAAAGACTTCCTATTGAAATCCTGCCACCTCCCATTGACTCTGCCATTACTCAACCTTCAGATAAGGATCACTAGTCAGGATAAGCTCAGATAAAAATGGAGGCCGACATTATTCAACAGTGTGAATAATTGAAAAGCCTGCAGTCAATTTCCGGAAGAGGAAGACAGTGGCGGTGACTGTCCTTAATGGTGGCGGCGTAGGTCTCCACCCCACACAGACACCTGCCTCAGTGCAGTGCTGGGTGAACGAGGACAGGTGGGGTGTCCATCATCCATGAAGAAAGGACAGTGAAACCTTTAACTCAGCAGGATTCATTGTTCAGTGAAGGTCAGTGTTAAGGTGGAAATGAAATAGGGTGAGTGGTGAGAGTGATAATAGCTCATCACAGTGGAGGCCTCTGATTTGTTTCCACGCACTCCATCATGATCTCTCAACAATGACTTCACTTCTACTTAAGACAAGGTCGCACTGTTCAAACGCGGCACTGCACAGTCTTTGAAAAATAATATAAAGGTTATGGTGGGTGGATGAGAGTGACTTCGCTCACAGCAGGAGCTGGAGATGAGCCTTGCCGCAGTTATCAGAGTTGATGGCATACGTACACAGCCATTCTTCCACCTCCACCAAAAACTTCCACACAGTCATTTTCCACCAATCTGCTTTCAGCATCGTTCTGCTGTTTCCAGTCGAGTCTTTAACAAAGGTGATGACATCAGACGGGGTCACATGTTACCGTTACGATTCGTACTGGGACACGTGCGTGCGTTTAACATACACATTGTTCTCGTGTTGGTTCTCTGTGAAATAAATATGTGTATTTAATTTTTTGGTCCGGTTTAAAAGATGCACTTACATTTTTCTACAGCAGCATTTCTGTTTGCCAAAATATTCTCTTGTGATTCCACTTTCATCTCCAATCCTTTCAAATTCAGTTTAAAACGAGTCAGAAACATTACTGGAAGTAGATAAGAAACTACTTACTGTTGCTGGTAAAACCAGGGACTTCCCTCCATTTACTGTAAATTGACCTGAAATGTCGTTCTTGTCTTTGTGTTACCGTGTTTCGCTCCCCCAGGGCCGGCTGTAATTACAAACATGTTTCATTGTTAAATTACAGTAAAGTACTCCGTCCACAAAGATTAGAGTGTATCTGCTGTGAGCTTTAAAGTTACCATTATACTGCTTTTTATACTCACCATCCACCCTATTAGGTACACTTGTTTAACTGGTCATTAATGCAACTCTCTAATCAGCCAATCACAAAGCAGCACCTTTTAGGCATGTGGACCTGCTGAAGTTCAGACCGAGCATCACTTTAGTGCCAGATGGGCCGATCTGAGTATTTCAGAAAATGCTCATCTACTGGGACTTTCCAACACAACCATCTCCGTGCTTTACAGAGAATGGTCTGACAAACAGAAAATACCCAGCGAGTGGCAGCTCTCTGGGCCAAAGTGCCTCGCTGATGCCAGAGATCAGAGGAGAATGCTTTGAACTGATAGGACGGCAACAGTAACTCAAACAACCACTCACTACAACCAAGGTATGCAGAAGAGCATCTCTGAAATCACAACATGTTGAACCTGGAAGGAGGTGGATTACATCAGCAGCAGAGGACCACACTGGGTGCAACTCCTGTCAGCTGAAAACAGGAAACTGAGGCTACAGTTCACACGGGGTTATTAAAACTGGACAACGGAAGATTGGAAAAGTGTTGCCTGGGCTGATGAGTCTCAATTTCTAGTGCGATATTCAGATGGTAGGGTCAGAATTTGGTATAAACGACATGAAAGCGTGGATCCACTCTGCCTTGTATCAGTGGTTGAGGTTCCTGGTGTGGGGGTAGATTTTCCTGCTGCACTTTGGGTCCCTCAGTACCAACTGAGCATCATTTAAACACCACCGCCGACCTGAGTAACGCTGCTGACCATCCCCCCCTTTATGATCAAAGTGCACCCGTAACTATAACTGTTTCTAATCAATTCAAGTTTATTTACATGGCGCCAAATCACAATAACAGTCACCTCAAGGCGCTGTACATTGAAAGGTAAAGACCCTGCAATAATACACACAAACATAAGAGCTGATATATTTAAACATCACAGTAAACATTTTATACTTTTAAAATGCGTTGCCAGGGGCTTGATCCAATCACTTTTCAATAAAATACAGTGTTGTTTATTTTCCAATGTCTATATGCCTCTCGAAGAGGATAAGCGGAGGAGGATGGATGGATGGATAAATAAATATCAATCACAACATCTCAGGACTCAAAGTTACAACTTTAAATAGCTTTCTGTCCAACAGAACCACGATCATATGTGATTCAGTTATAGTTAATTGTTTCTAATAAAAACAGCACATTCTATTTTTTTGATGAGATGTGTCAAAAAGAAATGCAGTTATTTCTCTGAAGCACTGTGTACCACAGTTATGAGTCTAATTATTATTTTCTGTCAGGAAGAAGTACAATATCAATCTCTTTTTTATTTTTAGATGTATTTGCACTCTCCTGTTTATCATGTACATAAAATAAAGTGGAGATTCAGTTACTGCAGTCTGTAAAATAAGGGCCAGTGTTGGCTGAGAAACAGTCGGATAAGCCAGACTGAACATTTGCCACATCACAATTGTCTTATTTTTTTGCACCTAATTCCACTCCTTCATACTGCTGATGATTTGGTCTGCAGAAAGATATGTTCACTGCTTCTCTTTCTTTGTTGCGTATGCATCTTTCATAATGACGTTCAGGAACCCTAACCTTGCCTTCTTTGGTTATTTGATTTGAAAAGTCTGCTTCAGGCTGCTCCGTGATTGTTTAGCTGCTGACATTTGTTTTTGTGCTGCGGTGCGTTCAGTGCGCTGCAAACCTCCAGTCTCTTGACACCGATCATCAGCAGCATTTCTATCTGCAGAAAGGCCCCGGTTCATGTGATCCCTTTTTTGTTTGTGGAGTTATTGTTTTACTTCTGGGCTTGATTTTATATCAAATCTTGTAAATGTAATGATGTTCAGGAGCCAACAGATATCTTTTGAATCTATAATATGAATCTCTTGCAGGTTTGGAAGGCAGTAAAAAGCAAAGAATTTCTAGTTGTATTTGCTGTGGAGACCAGCAGTTGTTTTCAGCAGGGATTTGTTGCAGTTTTATTGGATTTAAACTGTGACCAATGTGCTTCAGTGCAATCAAAGTGTGTGTTCCTGCATTCTCCAAACTTAAAAGACTCCCAATCTGACGTCCACTGACCAACACTCTTCACAGAGTGATCGACCTTCTCTCGACAGTCATTTTAACCTGTGACAGTTTGGGTGAGCCCAGCTGTAACTGATACCTTTAAAAGCATTGAAATGACAGCCATGCATTGGATTTTGCTGATGTAGTTCCAGGTCCTCGATACAGATCTCTGACATGTTTCTCAGCCGTAATTACATTAACAGTGGCTGTGCTCCATCAGGGGGGAGCAGGTTTTTGGGTTGTGCAGTGGAATGGCTTAATGGGATACTGCAAAGAACCGAGCCACCTTAGCAAAATGTCACTCACTGGTGCTTCCTCTTAGTTTTCATATATACAGCTGAGGACAACACTGACCGTGCATTTAAGGATGGACTCTTTGCAGTGTATGTGGTTACACTTACTGTATACATTATGTGCTGTTTTTCTCAGTTTTGACAAACTTTTCACACAGTCTCTGAGTTTGGCCAGTTAGAGCAGGTATATATATATGTTTTCCCTACATCGGGGAGGTTAGGTTCAGTTTATGGTTTGTCTTTCCTTTCCTTTCCTTTCCTTCCTTCCTTTCCTTTCCTTCCTTCCTTTCCTTTCCTTTCCTTTCCTTTCCTTTCCTTTCCTTTCCTTTCCTTTCCTTTCCAGCAGAATTACTTATGATTTTTGCAGGAAAATATTTAGTAGAGCTGGATTAATTTTTGGAGTTAACCTGCATGTGGATCTAGAAATGTTATTTTATTATTTGCTCCTGTAAGACTGGACATGTGTCATATCTTCACAGATACTTCCATCTATTTTCTTCTGCTTATCCAGTTCACGGCTGCCGAGGCCCATCACAGCTGTCACAGGGTGAAAGGCAGTGTACACACAGGTTGCCAGTTTACCACAAAGAAGAACTGGTAAATAAAATACAAACTAATAAAATCTAATCTGGCTCCAGGCATCTTTCTGGATCCTGGGACTTGACTCATGCATGGCGTGGAAGGAATTTTCTGCCGTGGTGGAGGTATGCTGTCTTGGACTGTTTTTGCTGCCTCTGTCATAAAACACTTTGTACACATTTGCTTTCACCAGTTCTTAGCCCTAAAAACAGATGTGATGTCATGTTTCATATTTTGTACAAAAAATAATGATCAGAAGAGACACAAATTATAAACCTTGAGTGTTTTTTTTTCCATTTGTAGTCTGCTTAAAAATAAATTCATCACACTGTTAAAAACTGCTGCTGCTAAGTCTGATTTATTATTATTTTAATAATAAATATATTTATATCAGACCACATCTCACTGATACAACCTGACTGA
>JAMQGT020003398.1:0-17174 GCA_024447675.2 Pterophyllum scalare
TCTATGCTTGGAACCAGTTAATCTTTGACGCACTCTTGTTTCTTCCACCTTAGGAATATTGCTAAGCTTACCTTCATCGTATCTCATTCAGAACTTGAGATGGTTAGTCATGCATTTATATCCTCATGCCTGGACTACTGTAATGCATTGTTTACCTGTCTTAGCAAACATTCCCTGGAGCATCTACAGGCTGTTCAGAATGCTGCTGCTAAATCTGACTAAATCTTCCAAATATTCTTACATTACCTCGCTTCTGATCCAGTTACACTGGCTCCCTGTGAAATTCAGAATACAGTTTAAGATTTTGAGTCCTTACTTTTAGAGCTCTTCACGAGCAAGCCCCATTTTATATTAGTGAACTCCTTTCACTTATACACCCCTTCTAGATCACTGCGATCATGTGATCAGGGTCTATTGGCTGACTGAAAACGAAAGGAGACAGAGCTTTTGCCTCAGTGGCTCCCCATCTCTGGAACCCTCTCCCTGTCCATCTTAGAGCGGCTGAGTCATTGTGTGTTTTAAAGGTCTTTTAAAAACTCGTCTTTTTAGCTTGGCATTTGTTTAATT
Source organism: Pterophyllum scalare (assembly GCA_024447675.2). NCBI lineage: Eukaryota > Metazoa > Chordata > Actinopteri > Cichliformes > Cichlidae > Pterophyllum > Pterophyllum scalare. The sequence goes on from JAMQGT020003398.1 coordinate 568, forward strand.
GTTTTTATTATTTTCTGTCCTGTTGCGGAGCACTTTGTGACACCTGTCTTGATAGGTGATATACAAATAAGGTTTTACTTACTTACTTACTTGGTAGTGAAAAAGACCTGTTTCAGCTACAGGAAGTTGAACCACAGTTTGGAGTTTTAACAAGTAAAGTTACTAACAAGAATAATAAGGATGAATAAATGTTAAATAGATCTAATAAACATTTAGTATGAGGGAATTCTTGGCATGGGTCAAAATGGACCCGGAGGCATGAAACATGAGCAGTATGTAAGGGTTAAATAGCTCGGTTCAGTGGACCTTTAGAGGGGTCCAGTGTAGGGTAAAAAAAAAAAGCTACTCTCTTAGAGCCCAAGAATAAAAATGTAGGGCCAGAAGTGAATACAATAGGTCTGGTTTAAAACACCAACTACAGTATACTTTCTTCTGTCATCAAAGCAGGTTTCTCTTCACTCAGGCATTGGCTAACATGACAAAGCTCCAAAGCAGGCCAGTGAAACCAGACTCAGGAGATAAACCTGTTCCAAACAGCTGTGCTCCTGTTTGTTTTCTCTTTCTGCATCCAAGTCTGAGCGCTGTTCAGGCTGCGAGTGATTCTTGGTCCCCAGTGTTTTAACCCATTTGCACCTGAAGATCCCTGTAACATGGTCCAGGCTCCAGGCTCCAGCTGAAAAATTGGTTTATAAATCATTTGCTGTGACCTTGCCTTCATCATCTGATATTGTTTAGCAATTAACTTGAGTGTAAATACAAACGAAATTACTCTTCCATTTGTTCCTTGTGTGAATCCAAAGCTGGAGTCTTGGACACAACTGAACACCACATGCTACGCACAAAACGAAAAGCCCCGGTTTACACAAGCTGGCGTGCTTCTCGCAAAAAGCACAACACTTGCAGCTAATGTTTTCTGGCTCCCAGTATTCTTTGAGCTCTATTTCTTTTCAGATTAATGCCTCCTCTCTGATTAAAACCTTGTTTTTGATTAATAAGCAGAGGAGATAGTGAACAATAACAGAGTATTTATCCCTGCAGGAAGAAATATCCTTTTGAATTTTCCAACTAAGCAACTACTTGATTCCAAATGATAATTAGTTTCATATTTTTGGATCAAGAGAATATCAAAGCCCTCCTGTTTCCGATCAAGACCAGTTATTTGAATGAAAAAATGACCTCATCTGAGGTGCGAGGTGGGCCTGAAAAGAAACAGAACGATTCTTCCCTGCCCACAGGCACAAACATGTAACAGCCACCCCACCATACCCCCCTTGTTCTCTCTCAAACTGAATTTAAGCTTCTTTTCCTGCTGGTCTGCACCGGCAACAGCCAACAAAAAAAAAAGATTATTGTGGGTCTTGTGCATACACAGCTGGATAGTCATGGGGAAAAATGAACACAAATGAGTAGAATTCCCCTGAAAGAAGCCTGTTATTAATTGCAGAAGGGGTGACAGCGATGGCTTAAATTCCCCGAGCCTTGGAAAGCCCTGGGATCAAAGGAGAAATGAGGGATGACAAATAACCTGTGGCCAGAGTCCCCTGGAATTCCTCTGGAGAGATAATGTGAGCCCAGTGAGAGAGGGAGAAGAACATACATGCTGGACACAGAGATATTTACAGTCACATTTACATTGATTTTATTCCCTGTGTGTCTTTCTTTGTATATCTCTGCGCCCCGGCTTTAAGAATTATAAAAGAAATGACAATAAACAAAGCTGAGTCTGTACAGATTTAGAACCAGGTTCACACGTTCCCTTTCCTTACAGTTGCAACATCCACTGAAATAATTGCTCACAGGGTTCTGGCTGGCTTTTTTCCTCAGAATTTTAATAGTGTCACTGACAAAGGACAACTGCAGTAGCCTATTTTTCAGTTTGAGTCTCTGTTATTATTCGCGCCAGTTCAATGTGTCACTAGTGTGCTGTCAATGGAGCTGTCACTTTGACAAGCTCGGGGCTTTGGTGAACGGGGGGCTGGTTAGAAACACAGGAAATAGTGTCTCTCATACCCCCACCAACCACCCCCACCCCCACCACAGCTCCCGCCGCCTTCATTTCTGCACATGAGCTCTCCGCTGGGTTTGGAAAATCTCCCAGCTCTAAACACAGCGTGATACTCGACCACCATTTACACACATCTTTCAAGCCCAGGCACATTTAGTGAGATGTCTTTTATTGCTGGTCTTTCAAAGATCTGAAATACTACTTCATGGAAAAAAATAAAATAAAACTACCCATAATATTCGTCGATCATGGTGCCACAGTTTTGAAAAAAGAGACCTAAAATGTTATTTTATGTTACCTTTTAGTGACAGAAAATATCTTATCCCATACATACCCTTGTCTGCCTTCCGGCAGACTAGGCTGCTATAATCCACTGTAACCAGTTATAAACATTTTTTGTAGATATCTTGATGCTGTATAAAGAACTGCATATTAAATTTTTGGCGCTGATGTCGTAGTGGGCTGGCAAACCGCTTTGTATCATGTTGTTTGTGTTCTAAAAGGGTAGGTTTTAGCCTAAACACCTAACCAGGTGTGGATGCCTGAAGCTAATCAGCTTAAGGAAATGAAAAACAAAACGTTTAATGTGACAAATGTAAAGGCCAAGAGTCTCAGACTCACCTCAGAGTCTAGCAGATTAAACCTCCTCCAGGTCTTCAGCCTCCAGAATTTTTAACTGTTTTAACAAGGAAACACAAGGACTATTAGGACCTCTGCAAACATGTTCTCATCCAAGTTCCTTAGGTGACTGTATTGGCCGCGGTGAGAACCTGGTCTGTTTTTAAGAGAACCTACATTTGGAGGTTTCATTATCATTTCCTCTTGATTTTTATGTATAGGCGCTGAAAGGAACTCGGTCAGGTTTAGAAAATGAATGTATTTTGGGTTAAAATACCAACCTTTACACCAGTAAATGAGGAGTTGGGCATGAGAGACACATCTCACCACTGGGAAGAAAACCAATGCGTCACACACTGTTGCCAAAGGACATAAAACTGTGATATGCAGAAGCTGTGAGACAAAACGTTATTTGACAGCGTGGGATTGAAAATGAGCTGGTTCAACAGGCAACATTGTGTGGTAACAACCTGCTGTGATGTTTGAACTGGAACCAGAAGATTCTGATGCAAGATGTGACAATTGAATCAGGTTAAGAGGTCAGTTACAGAAATGTATTTATTATTATTATGCAAAGGAACGGAGCTCTTGGAGAGTGGACAGGCAGGCAAACCAGAACTGAGGAGCTGATGCTGATATGATGGAGCAGGAGGAGAAGGTCTAGTGCAGAGGAGAGCCAGGGTTAGTCATTTTTTTCACTGAGATGCCTGAGAGATATTACCAATGCGATCCCCTGGGAACCAATAGTTGTTAGGGAAAAATGTATATTTCCTGACCAGTTGGTGAGTGCTTGCTGGAGGGTGCTGGCAGTCATTGTGGCTTGGATTGCTAAAGCCACAGTCACACAAGCCTATAGAGACTGCTAAGGGTAAGGCATGCCTTTTACTTTGAAGATGAACATTCTTCATTTCTAGTTTGTGTTTCATTTCTTTAAGTTTCACTGCGGCTGGGCAAGTAGTTGGCAAGTGTTTGAGGCATCCATGCTAACTAAGGGAGTCTGCAGAAGTCTGCTAGCGATCAAAGCAATCACAAGGAGGATTTTGGTGCAGCACTGTCTTTTTCACTGATTTCCCCTCGCAGCAGCCAGCTCCCTAGCAATGGGAGGGTGCTTGGAGGTCAGTTGGTGACCAGTGTCCAGGGATGTGTGACTGACACCTAAGTGGCCACACCTTAGGAAGGTTGGCATAGGCAATCATAACTTCCTAACAGGCAGAGCAGGCTACCTGCTGCAGATGTGTATGAGACTTAAAAGAACTGATGATGGCCTTTAAATGGGCTGAGAACATTCAAAGAGTGAGCTAGGATTTGTACTGGAAGTCCACCAGTCTTTTGAATCACTCAAGATTTAATTCTATCCTCATTGTGCCAGTTGTGAATGCTTTTTTTGAGTACATAACGTAATTGAATCACCGGGATCAAAACTGTGGATTCGTCTTTGTGAGTGAGGTCATGTGTGTGGGTTAAGAAGCTGGAATCTTCAATTTTAGAGTAATGCTAAATTGGAGTCATGCTGCTTTCACAAGGCTGACAGGAAATTGCATTTACGTATCACTTGTTTTCTCCTCTAAGATTTCATGAGATCCAAACAGGAGCTGCCGAAGTGACTAAACTACGTCTAAGATTAGTAAGAAGACGAGTGGCATATGCAGGCTTAAGCAGGGGGGTTTGTTTACAGTTCAACATGTGTTGTATATAAATCTGCCACATATTCTACTAAAGTGAATGAGGAGTTTCCTAACAGATGGAATAATACAAACATCACATTTCTCTGTGATCTTGGTGATAATTGCATGAATTTGACTAACACGCTTCTTCTGTTTATTATGTGTTTATTAGCTAACAGCTAATTTTAAGCTATGAAAACAACAGTAAGCAGAGACTTCAGGCTCCTGAGACTATGTGGTAAGAGGAGTGAAAACCTTTGGTATTAACACTTAATGAAATCGCTCCCTGTAACATGTAAGGTGTTAGAATCCACACTCTATTCTGTGTGGTTGCATTAGACCAAGTTTACAACAGCAAACACTCTTCAAGCATGAAACATGAATAGCAGAAACCAAAACCAAGATATTTTTCACCAGAGTTGGAACAAAAGTGAATATATCAAAAAGGTGATGATAAAACTGGAGTCCAGTGGGATGCTCATATTGCTCTGTGTCTTCACAGTGCAAAATTGCTCAACAGAAGCTTTGAATGTGATGAGCCAAACAGGGGGGAAGGGGGGACTGAAACTTTCTTTTTAAGAATGGCAGACTACTACAACTAGCTACCACAAAGTCTGGTGAAAATACCATTTATTGTACATCATGCATTGTTGTGCTTCAAATCTGTAACAAGTTTCTGCAGCTGTTAAGCATTAAATACATCATGTAAACTGGGGGCACCTGTGCCTGTTACCACAAGCACAGCTTGTTAACCTGGAGACAACAGTAGCCAATTAAACGCCATAAAGCAACACTCGCACACAATGACTGGGATGAGTGAATGATTAAAAAGTTGGTAAAAACATTTGGTTGCTATTGTGCTAAAGAACTGTAAGAAGCCTGGGAAGATATTTATAGATTTGGACAAAGAACAAACTTTAGCACTTTAATAAAATCAGAAACATCTTTTGTCACACTGACAGCAGCCCACCACAGATTGTATATTTCTGTATATACTTGTATACTTAACTTCATAATGGAGTGTTCCATCTGGGCTAAATAGGTGTTTCTCTTGGGATGTTAGGGAGCCAGTAAACACGTTCTTTGTCAGTTTATTTTAAATGTGACATTTGTTGTTAATTTGTGGTTGTAAGGAACATTGTACTAGCAGAGGGCCACCTAATGTTACAAACTTCCATCTCATGACGGCAGCGTCATCAAGAACAGTGGTCACCCCTTTAAGATTTTTGCCACGTGCATCTTGGTGTAATGTTCAAGTCACGTTTGTTTTACTCTGGGGTCTGCACCAAGGTGGAGACGCGTGGAGGACAGTGATGCGATTCTGCTTTCTAAAGTACTTGCTAAATAAGCTGTGTTGCATGTCTTGAAATATTATTGTGTCAGTGCTTTAAAGAAGTTATAAGGCAATATTTTAACAAGAGGGTTTGCTGCTGATGGTGCTAGTGACCAATATCTGCACATGTGTAGCGAGACGCTAAGTGTGCAGTCTCCAGAGATTTCAAACGGCCTTCGTCCTTTGTTTGTCCACCTCTGCTGTGTCTGGTTGTTAGCTATCACCAGTTTGTCTCTTTGTATCTGGAAGTCCCACAGGCTCTTAGCTCAGTCATTCTCAACCATCCGTGGGGGCACATCCCATTTTGACCTACCAGGTCATCCTCAGCACAGATGTTCCTGCATACTATTCTGGCCACTTGTTTATAGTATTCCATGTTTGCCCTCCCTGCTAGCATCTTGCACCCTGCTGTTATGTGCTGGATTGTCTCAGGGGCATCTCTGCACAGCCAGCACCTGGGGTCTTGGCTGGTGTGGTAGACCCCAGCCTCTATCGATTTTGTGCTTAGAGCTTGTTCCTGTCCTGCCATGATTAGCACCTCTGTGCTGTATTTCAGTCCAGCTTTGTCCAGTCATTTGTGACGATCCAGGCCGCACAGCCATGACAAAAAAGGGAGATGCACAGAAATGCCAATTAAAAGGTTTTATTTTAAATTAAAGGAACAGAAACAGAACTCAAACTAATCATGATATGTATAGTCAGTACAATCAGTAGTGTCAGTGAGTGAGAGTGAAGAAATGGTGTATGCAATGTTGTCAAGTGCAAGAAACCAAACCAAAAGCATCACAAGGAGGAGAGCCTCCTATCAACTGATCTGTGAGAACTTATAGAGCACTGGCACACACTGGGCCCAGGTGCTGGCAGTGTCACTGATTGGCAAACGAGCCACTCCAGCCCTCTAATGCTTACAGGAGACCTGCTACACAATCAGGCCAAAATGAAGGCAGGGCAGAGTGGGTCATCACACATTGAAAGGATTTTTTTGATATGAGCCCCTTCTTCTATCTGTTGGTGGTTAATGCTGTGCACATGCCTGTCTTTCCGTGATGGTTCCTGTTCTTGCTTCTCTTCTTTCTCGGGTTTCTGCTGCCTGAGGTATTCACTAAGCATGTGATCATTTGAGGCCATCTTCCTGATATACTCACGGATCATCTAGGAAACAACAAAACAACTGGTTCTGACACTCACTAGTCCTCGGCCTCCATCCTTCCGCTTAGTGTACAGTCTCATGGCGCTTGATTTGGGGTGAAATCCTCTATGCATGGTAAGGAGCTTTCTTGTCTTAATGTCAGTGGCTTCTATCTCCTCCTTTGGCCAGCTTATTATTCCAGTAGGATATCTGACCACTGGCAGGACGTAAGTGTTGACTGCCCGGCTCTTGTTCTTCCCATTCAACTGACTCCTCCGGACTTGTCTTACTTTCTGCAGGTACATGGCAGTTACAGCGTTCCTAGCGGCCTCTTCATGGCTTCATGGAATTCTAATATCTATCTCTGGTCAAATTAGGGATTGTCCATAGTGCTGCATTTTCACATCTTCTAGTAGACTTTCAGAGGGTACATCACACAGTCTTGGTAATTGATCACGGAGAGTACAGGTTTCCAATTTAGTCATGATCATCTTTTTCAGATCAGCTGCTCTGGCACTCAATGTATCAGTTGTTCTTGGGGCTTGGTACCCAATCTCGGCAGCAGTTCCAAATTTCCTTCCTACACAAAGGCCAACAAGATGTTGTCTTAGCAAAGTTACACAACAATTCAACCTTTGATTGGCATAACTGGGTGCCATTACTGCTGTCATAATTATTTTACTAAGTCTATGTTTAGTGTTAGCCATCAGTTTCAAATTTCCTTCTTTGTCACCTGCTCTGGACCCTGGAAGACAATCAGCTATGGTTGCTGGTGTTGCTGGCATCAAACAGAGTTGCCAATAACCAGGGTTTGCTCCTTGGTGGGTGTATTGCAGAGTGCAGAAAAATGATTAAAGACGTGAACGGGTTGGTGCTGTACTGGAGGCTGTTTTTTTTTAGGACTATGCTTTGTCCTCATCATCACCCAGCTGGCCTGATTTCCTGGCTGCTTGGGACAGTCTGCTGGGAGAGAGCTAATGGTGGCTAAGCTACCTTGGTTCGCACCAACTACAGGGACCTGGCTAGCTACAGGATTTTCCAGGATGCCAAGCCAGGTCTCCAATTCACTGAGCCTGGCCACCAAAGCTACAAACAGGCCACATTTATTACAAGTACTGCTAAAGGAGGCCGAGGAGTGACTAAAGTACAGGAGGGCGAGAAGAAGAAGCCATGCTGCTAGTGAGTCAGTGGAGCACTAAGCAAATAGCTATGTTAAGCTAGTGATTCAACAGTGGTAACAGTGGTGTCTTCATGGCACAGCTCATCAAGTTTATCCCTCTGTAGCTGCTACAATTCTGCACATCACCCTCTTTCTTTTTTCCTCGGGCATTCTCTTATTCTCCAAGACTGTGTTAAACAATCTGATTAAAAAGCCCATTGCCCTCTCTCCCAGACATCATCATACCTCCCCAGGTGTGTCATTGGGACCAGCCACCTTTCCACTCTTCATAGCTGCCCACAGTTCCTACTTTTGAACCCTCTGCACTTCCTGATTCATTAACATTTCTCCATCCATTCTCCTCGTGCTCCCATTTTCTTCAATCTTCAGCTCCTCAGAGTACTCCTTCCACCTTCTCAGCGCACTCACTCCACAGTCACCTCACATACAATAAGCTACAATATGCCCCCTCTGTCATTGCCTCCCTGTACTCCTGTCTACTTTCTTCATCTCCCTGACTACCTCACTTTCCTTGCTAACCTCTTCCTCTGAATACTTTCCTGTATTTCCTCATTCCACCACCAAGTCTCCTTGTCCTCTTTCCTCTGTTCAGAGGATACAGCGAACACCTTCTTGGCAGTTTCCCTCAGCACTACAGCCGACGATCCAAGGCCGCTCTCTTTTGGATAAATATATGTTGTTATTGATATCCGAGCTATATCCACCTACATAAAAACCATGGCAACTGTAGCTGTAACTCTGCTCTTATACTCATCATCCTCTGATCAATTCATTTCATTAAAGAGAGGAAGCTGTAGCATTAGAAAACTAAATTTGCCAACATGGTTACTGAACTAAATGCATTAAATTTACTCAGCCGAGCTTTTCATTTTCCCCACTGAGTTCCAAAAGCCACTGGTGAAACTGTTAATGCTGAAATTTCACAGCTGGTGTTACTGGTTAATGAAAATTTGGCACTTACAGTCATGAGAATTTTTTTTCACCAAATTCTATGCAGCCTTGTGAAAAACTAAGTACACCCTTACTGCTTCCATAGGAATTAAGAAAGCAAGTAGCTTCCAGGTGCTGCTAATCAAATGCTCTTGATTAATTGAGCATCAGCAACTCTGGTCACCTCTGTAAAAGCTGACCCAAGGTCTGATCGTGCAACGCTCAGAGAAACCGAAAACAAATAGACACGAGCTACATGCCAGGCTCCACAGGCCTCAGTTAGCATGTTAATTGTTAAAGTTTGTGGCAGTGCAATTGGAAAAAGACTGAACAGGTATGGCTTGTTTGGAAGGGTTGACAGGAAAAAGCCTCTTCTCTCTGAAAACCATAAGACTTCTGGAATAATGTCCTATGGACAGGTGAGAGTAAATTAGAGATACTTGGCCATAATGCAGAGGGCCTCATTTGGAGAAAACAAGACACAGCATATCTGCACAAATGCTTCATACCAGCTGTCAGCACTGTGGTGGATGGATGATGATGATTTGGGACTCGAGCACCTTGCAGTCATTAAGTCGACCATGAGCACCTTTGTATATTAAAACATTCTAGAGTCAAATGTGAGGTCGTCTTTCCGACAGCTAAAGCTTGGCCAAAACTGGGTCATGCACGCCAGCAAATCTACAACAGAACAGCTGAAAAAGAAAAGAATCAGTTTTTCACCTCAGCCCAATTCTGTGCATAAACCAATGTTTGCAAACCTCAGTGAACTGGAGCAACGTTGTAAAGAGGAGGAGGCCAAAGTTTCTTCAGAAGAATGCTGCTAAAGGTGGTTATACAAGCTACTGAATCATGGGGTGTACTTAGTTTTTCACAGGACTGCATTGGGTCCTGTGAAAACTCTTTCACACAATTTTACATTATAGTTTAGTTTTAATTAGTTTTCAGAGTGGTTTTACTCGTTTTTATTAGTTTTTATTTTTGGTTTTCTGCTTAGTTTTAGTTAGTTTCAGTATTAGTTTTAGTATTGTCATACTTAATCAGGTACCCTTTAAAGAAATATATTCAACAACCAGCTGTTCACAGACAGCAGCACTACATGCTAAATGTGTGTAACATTAAGGACACACATGAGCATCAACAGGGAGAAACAAAGAAAAATATGATCTCCAAAACTCAATAAATTCTACAATAAACTCCCAATAAAGTTCAGCATCAGTGCAGCAGATTAACAACACCTACATGTGGTGTTTGACACAAACAAACTGTTTGAAGGAGTCAAAGGTCAGATCCAGCTGCATCCTGATGTTCTCCACCTGAAGCTGCTTCTGTTTTGGAGCTAGCTTGGTTAGATGCTCCTAATTAGACTTCAGGGTCTTTGCGGCCTCTGTACACAACCTACGGAAGTGTCCGACCTCATGTCCACATTTATGCATGTGTAGCTGGATTGTGTGTTAATTACCTTGTGGTCACGTGCTGGTGTTTTGTGGTCCTCGCTTTTTGTGCTCAGTTTTTTGGCTGCAAACACATTTGTCCCTGTTTTTTCACTTTCTTCATTCCCTCACATCCATCCCGATAGTTTCAGCAGTCTCCCTCCAGGAATTTGCTGACATTTGTGAGTCCTTATATTGATGCTTGGATTATTATTCCTGATTGTTATTCTCTGACTGATAAAGTACATTTTTCATCATCCACAACAACACACTCGCTGCTCTCTGTGCTATCATAGTTAAAAAACTCCATATGGACTCTGCTGCTTTCTCTGCAGACCGCTGCATTACTGTGAGGAGCAGCGCGGTGTGCGCGCACATGCGCACGCACACAGCTGCTCGATGGCGCTCCAAGCTTAAAAGTCGGAGAGTGGAAATTTTTTTTCATATCAATCCACAAGGCTTTAAAAAAATGACAATATCTATTATTTCAGTTAGTTTTAGTTAGTTTTGTAAACTCACAGTTCAGTTAATTTAGTTAGTTATCGTTTTTTCTTTTAATTTTAGTTTTTATTTATTTCAGTTAACGACAATGTTTTTTCAGTTTCAGTTTTCGTTATTTCGTTCGTTTTCGTTAACTATAATGACCCTGGTCTGAATCAGCTTTTCTTAAAAAGAGAGTAAACAGTCTTGGATCATTCATACTGACTGGGCTTCCATGTGCCCAAAAATAACTAACTCTTTACAGGAAAGTAAAAAGAAATTAAACTATAAGAGGTAAACTGAACACAGCCAAGGAACAGTGCTGCCATGCTGGCTGGTTTTATTGCTTGTTATGTGGGAGATATAATGTGCAGTTTAGGGGCTTACATTATAACAAAGCCCAAACTACAGGGCTGCAATAAACTAATACCCAGAATTGATGTCATATGGCACTTGTTAAGCAAATAGATCTGACCTCATTGGAGAGATGTTAAGCTCTGAACAGTGAAATGGGCAAAGAAAAAAAATCTAGAGGCCTTGAATAATTTATTAAAAAACAAATAAGAAGAATAGTGACATATTTCATTATTTATTATTCTGTAGTACCCCAGCAAAATGAAAACAGGCTGTCAACTAAGAGAAGCTTCAGTGAAGGAAAGTGTTCACTGCTGGCTCCATCAACACCACATCCTGCCAGAGCCAACGCAGCACAACCGAAAAACTCAAACAAGAGACAAATTAAAAACGGCACTACAATGAGAGCGCAAGCAAATCAGCAGAAAGCTGATTAAAAAATTTCAGAAGTTCAATAGACCCTAAAATTTGTGGCTTGTACGAGATGAGCCAAAACAGGAGGGCACATTTACTCCAGTCAGAAGGTGTACTGAGGTAAAAGTACAGAAGTACAGCCAGGAAAGTATTCATGACAGCTTAAGTATCAGCCAGTGGGACCACAGTGATTTTCTGCCAGGCGTTGTGGTCTAGTGATGCCCACATGTCTGCATTTTGAAACTGATGAGATCTGGAAGTTACAGCAGAGTTCTACTAAAAGGTAATTCATAATTTAAAAGCAAGTCATTTAAAAGGTATTTATGATCTTCATGCACTTTTAATCTGAAACTTTCCAGCAGATGCTGACTTGTGTTTAAATTTGCTTTACAATAATTTTAAGGAAAACCGCCTTAAAGGGAGTACACTTCTTTGTTTTCTGTGAGAGAGGTTAATAAGAAGATTGATATTGTTCTCATATCTGAGCATTTAATGAAACAGAGTCCAAATTAAACATCCTCGGGCTCCATGGATCAAAGACGCTTGAGATCATTTTGAAATGGAATGAGCCTTTTTATCTCTCGGGCATTTGCAAAACTGGAAATTGACATTTACAGCAATTTAGTGAGTAACCTTATAACAATGATTAAGTGACACTGATATTTTAAACATGTTAACTGCATTGGACCACAAGGCAGAGCCTCTTCAGTCAAAGTGCCACAGTTGGTGTTTTCCATGCAGCCCGGCCCTGGTGCAGGGACATCCAGAGTGGAACAGTTAAATAAACACATACACGGACTCTATCCAGAGATGTAACAAGGGAGAGACACGGCATTCAGAGAATCCTGAATTTGAATCTTTGGAAAAATGCAGAACTTCTAATGGGGAAAAATAACAAAACTTTATAAATCTTAATTTGGGGGTTGGTGGGTGGGTGGGGGTGGGGGGATCTGCAAACTTTAAGAGTTTGAAGGTTTCTTCAAGTTCATTGGTAATTCTGTGTGTGCAGTTTTGATAGCTCTTCACAATAACTGCTTTGATTTCAGTGTGGATGGAGGGCTCGGCTCTGTCCTTCAGTAAAATAAGTGCTCCACAGCCCATCTAGAAAACGTGGGCTAGTACTTTAGATCTAGTTTTCACATCTTCTGTTGCACAGTGGATTATGTGTTGGACTTTCATTGTCTGTGATGTCACTCTCTGATCTCTGCCTGCTGATAAGAAATCAGGAAACATTAAATTTCTATTTTAGATTAAACAGCTGCGTCCCCGAGCGTTTTCTCAGCTGTTCTGTATTGTGATGTTTAAATTATTATTATTATTATTTTTTTTTTAAGGGCCTCAGAGAAAAAAGTTTGACAGGTACCCCAGCCATGCTGTATAAACAGGTAAGAAACTGACAGAAAAATTAATTACGCTATCTGCTAGAGGCTGGGGAATCTGTTGGCTATTGGTGTTTTAATACATCATTGGCCCCCTTTTTTTAAATTATTATTATTATCATAGAGTGAGTGTGTGTGTGTGTGTTTGTGTGTGTGTGTGTGCCCACGTGCCTATGTGCGCACGTCCCTGTGCGCATGCGTGCCCATGTTCATGCACTTGTGAAAGCATACATGTGAAACCTTCAAAATTTAACGTAGTGAGCCCAACTCATCAGAAGATTGTTTTTCCTTTCCCTTTCAAAAAACAAAAATAAATAAATAAAATAAAAATAAAAATAAACAAGAATAAAAGCACCTCAGTGACGACCAGCATCCAGAACCACTAAAAAAGTGTCACAAACCAAAACAGTCAGTGTGGTGAGTCCAAGCATCACAGCACTGGATGGCAACGAGAACCCAAGTGTCACTTTTGTTGCCGCTGGTTTAGACATTAATGGCTGTATATTGAGTTATTTTGAGGGAAGAATAAATTGACACTGTTATATAAGCTGCACACAGACTACTTTTCATTGTGTCAAAGTGTCATTTTGTCAGTGTTGTCCCATGAAAAGATATACTTAAATATCTGCAGACATGCGAGGGGGGGTACTCACTTTTGTGATACACTGTATGTACGTGGCCTTATGTAAAGACACCATGGACATCCTCCTTAACCCTCTCCCAACCCCAGGAAGGGTCTCCCCCATCCATCAGCACTCCACCCCACCCCACGAAGCCCGGGCAGCACATGATGCATGTGATGTTCAAATTAAATATTTTCATAGTTTGTGGTCATTTCAGCTCTCTCTCTCTAAATGTTTTATTCTATTATTTTGGCACTGAAATTTAAAGAGCATTTACACATGATTTAATATCGCTGCAATGAAAAAAAAAAGAGGAAATGAAACACTGTGAACTGTGCAGACTTTGTACTTCTAGATGGTAGAAACTTACAAAAATCTTTCACTTTTACTTTAAAAGATATTTTAGATAGAGCTAATGTGAGTAGAAAATGGAGAAGAATACTGAAGTTTTACTGCTTTACCTTAACTTTTTCTTATTCTCCGCGTCCTCCTCTTTCTGTCTGCCAATTCATTCTCAGCAATAAGAAAAACACAGCTGTTCCATGCAGCATTTGGAGTATTTTATGTGCCATTTTCTTCCTATGACATATGCATTCCTGTGGTTAATGATTCGACAGGCTCCCTATGAACAGTTACAGGAATTTGCATGTGAAAAAAAAAAGTGAGGTTTTTCCCATTTCAGATATTCTTCTGAGGCTTAGACCTCTTTTCACCTACAAAATGTTTAAATGGCCTCTGTATGGTTGCAGGTCTGGGCATGAGTCCAGCAGAATGATGAAACACAGACAGAGAAGAGAAGGGCCAATACAATCAGAGTAAAATATGATGCTTTCTATAGATGCTGTACAGCCTGGAATCACGGGAATCAAAGAAGCACTGTACGTAAAAGAAGCAGTCTTTTTGTTGTGGTCCTTGGGGAAGCTGCAGTCTCTGTATTATCAACAAGACATGGCGCCTGTAGAATATCATTAGTCCAAAAAGCTTAGCTGCATAGAGGAGCCCTGCTGGTTCTTGCTATCACATCATCAGAATAAGTGCAGGTAGAACAAGGGAGGAATATGAGAAGAGCAAATTTCAGAGAGGGACGAAACACAGAAATGAGAAACCCGAATGAGGTTTCTGAGACAAAAAAAGATCCTTTTCCCTGAGATCTGCACTTAACAGCAGGGCCACAGCGAGACACCATCTTATTTCACCCTCCCGTAAAGTGATGAACACAGCATTTCACTGCAGCCTTATCTCCAGCAACGCTTTAACACACAGCATGCCGCTCCAGTTCAATATCAGCAAGCACACAACCGGAGAAACGTGACAGCGCTCCATTATCACACAAACCGCAGGTAATGTGTTTAAACACTGCTGCTGCCTTCGTGTTGATTACTTCCTGTTTTATCAGCTGAATATGCCATCAAATCCCAAAACATCAGTTAAACTTATGCAAAGCCTTAAATGCACTCAGTTTAGACGTACAAGCCTGGTAACCCCTCACCTCAGAAATAGGAGCTGATAGCAGAGAGGCTTATTTATTTATCAGTTGAGGTAAAGTAGAGGGAAAAAAAACATGATATCAGTTTGCATAAAGATTGGAAAGCCTTATGGGAAAGCCGCTCACCAAACAGGCACATCTGCGATAATCTAAATCAAAACTTAGTGGTGCAGTCACCAAGTTTCAAGCTTGGTTTATTTTTACAGAAAGCAGATGTAGAAGTAAACTTCTGGCTCTTAACAGATTTTAAATTCCTTATTTCTTTAAAAATAAATAAATTGGACAAATCACCATCGGGTTTACGCTGAAAGGAGAAAGTACAGCGAAGACAAGAAGATGTGGTCTGTTTCACATAAAGTGCCACTCTTTGGGGGGTGGGGGGGCTGCATTGCATTTTCTTGTTAGGTGTAATGAAATCTCAGAGAACATCTCTCTGAGTTTGTTTCAAGAGTTTATTTATCAGGAGGACTCTGGCTCAGCAGCGTCCCACTGTTTCCCAGCACAGCCAGCGCTCACTGAGCAGCTCTGATGGAGCTCTTATGAGGGAGTGGGGAACATTATTAATTTATTTTCCTCTAACTACATTTTCCCGGTCAGTCCGGGAACTGGTGACTCTCCAATCATAGGCCTGATCTTTAACCTCTGCAGACGGCTGTTCAGTTCTCCTGTACGTGTGCTGAATCGCATTTAACATAAAACAGCCCATTAATATTTTTAGCTCAGCTTATATTTTTGCAGTATCCTCTCCCTCGGGCTATATACCTACATAAGAGTAAAATCTGAGAAAAACGGAGAGCTCTCGCCTCCTTTTGCTGATAAAATATATTTAGCATTTAGAAATTTATAATTATTAATATAACATGGTGATGATTTAATTATAATGTAATTGAGAACTATGGCCTTTTAATTAATGATGCTGGTTAACTTTAACAAAAAGGACCTTGTTTGTCATACACCTTTAGAGGTTTTATAGAATACTAACACTGCCATTTTTATATATATATATATATATATATATATATATATATATATATATATATATATATATATATACACACACCTTCACAGTGGAAGAGAGTGAGGTGAGGTGTACACTGCAGGCTGTCAACCCAAGGAAGGCTGCTGGATTGGACAGCGTCCTGGGATGTGGACTGAAGAACTGTGCAGGTAAGCTGGCCGGGGTCCTGAGCAGGATTTCTAACCAGTCCCACCATGACTGAAGTCCTCCGCCATCAAGCCAATGATTACCGGCCTGTGGCACTGCATCTTTCTTCTCCTCTACCTCTGACCCACACTAGTTTGCATGCAAGGTGAACAGGTCCACAGAGGATGCTGTGGCCACAGCCCTCCATGCTGCACTGTCCCATCTGGAGCATGGGGAGCTACGCCAGGCACCTCATCATCATCAGCTCTAGCTTCAACACCATTCTACACCACAGATTGGTGACCAAGCTGTTGGACATGGGTCTTCCACACTCCACCTGTCTCTGGATAATTTACTTTCTCACAAACTGGCCTCAGAGGGTTAGCGTGCCCCCCCCCCCCACACAGGCACAGGCTCTCCAGAAGACTGTGTGCC